>BMAT01000778.1:312874-324991 GCA_019649035.1 Elysia marginata | reverse complement strand
TGAGTGAGAGAAAGAGAAAGAAAAAGAAAAGAAAAAGTGGTTAGAGTGGCTGAGATATGAGAGGGGGGATCAATACTGAATAGTGTCCAAATGACTTGTCCTGAAGGTGAGACAGTAACCATGATTATTGAGTGAGCAATCGAATGAGCAAGAGAGAGAGAGAGAGAGATAGAGAGAGAGAGAGAGAGAGAGCCCTTTAAGGGAGAGAGATTTAGAGTGGAGTATAGCAAAAAAAAACGTATCAGAATGAGCCAATTCTGTAATTTTTCATCGTTGATTTCTTGTGTGGGGATTTCTAGCTTTAAAGGAACGTTTCTTTGCGTATTTGAATTGACACGAAAGACTGGATTTCTTTGACTTAGGTTTGCAAAAGATTACAGAACTTTGTAAGGCTTAAACCACGGTTCAACTTATTCATATTTCTAATTGATTATTTGAAAAAAAAGGGAAATCTTTTAAAGCTGTACACAACTGTCCAACCTTTATCTATCATGAATAAAATTTGAACCTTTCACATACACAAAATTTATTTTTACAACTACATTACGTTCGTTGCTTACAATTTTCTGTGCGTGTGTTTTAGAGAGGCTATGCAAAGACCTTTGCTATGAAACTCCTTTTTTAAGGAGCGTAGTGGCGACATGGTACAAGCTATGTTTCTGTAAGTGGCAAGGCGGTGGGTGCTGAAGCATCTTGAAGTCGAAGGTTCAAATCATACTATGGGCAGACATTTCGGGAATTTCCACTAAAAGCCTACTTCTCTCCACTGCTAATTCATACTTTTAAAATCAGTTTGATTGCGCAATGGCTGCCTCCACTATTTATTTTCATGGCATTTGTGTGATTTTGAGGAACGTTCTTCCGCTAGCTACATGTATGTAATGTCTAGTATTTGTTTGG
This sequence comes from Elysia marginata, assembly GCA_019649035.1. Lineage (NCBI taxonomy): Eukaryota > Metazoa > Mollusca > Gastropoda > Plakobranchidae > Elysia > Elysia marginata. The sequence continues at coordinate 324,091 of BMAT01000778.1, read as the reverse complement.
TGTTCCAGGCGGGTTGATAAGAGATTAACAACTCATCATATCCATTGATTTCAATGAAAAAAAACTGATAAAAAGCTCAGACTTCAAACATCAGGCCCCAAAACCAAAAGAGGTCTGACTATAAGCTCTCGTTTATCATGGCAAGACAAGATCTTGTGAGAGCCTGTGAAACCAATCAAGTCAATATGTAAATAAAACAAAGATAGATTTCCAGTTTAAGGCTACAGAGGTTTAACTTCACAAGAAATTCTCCATGAAACAATGTAGACAACAGCAAAAAACTGACAAGCAACAATTGTTTAAGTCATGGACATTTTATTTTTATTTTATTTGTAACTTTACAATAAATATGAGATAGATTATTATCACCTGTTTAAGGTAATTAGTACTTTAACATGCTTGCATTGCAAAGCTATTGGCTGCCAACAGAAACCCAAATATTTGAAATAAAAGACCAAAACATTCCCCATTAAATATCATCTTTGTAGTTATAAAGCAATTTCGGATTCATGTCAAATTGCATAACTGATATATTTTATTGATTTAAACACACACATATTCATACATGGGTGACAAACTGATAGATAAAAGACATCTAAAACAAAATGGCAATAGAAGTCTGAACATTACCGGTAATATAAATTGAAACAACAAGGCTGAAACCGTTTTACCCGAAACGCAGTACAAAAGTGTGAAGTCTTTTTCTCAATTTGACTGATTCTGTATTTGGTTTGGAAATGGCACAAAGAGAGAGGGAGAAAGAGACAGAAAAGAGATAGAGAGTAAATAGAGGGCGAGAGAGAGAGTGGAGGAGAGAGCAAGAGAGAGCAAGACAAAGACACAGAGAGATAGAGAAACAGATAAAGACAGAGAGAGACAGAGATAGATAGATAGATAGAGAGAGAGAGAGAGAGAGAGAGAGAGAGAGAGAGAGAGACAGAGACAGACAGACAGACAGACAGAGAGACACAATTAGCATAGTAAAACGGTTGAAACATCTGATGGTTTTTTCATCTATACTAATACAGCTGACATTAGTCTGTGTGGGTATGTGTGCTCATCATCAAGAATATCACATAATGTAAATAAGCCTTCTAAATGACTTCAATCGATCAGTGGGTAAAAACTTTAAAACTCTAAGCACACTCTATTTTTTTCATACAGACAATGGGAAAAATGTTGGTACACATGATAATAGCTTGATGCAATTGACTGGATATAAAATGATACATCAATTTTCACAACATGACTGGAAATCATAGATTAATAACTGATTTACCCACGTTATTGTGATGTTTATCATTCATCAGGCTGCAGTTAATTGTATTGAGATTTATCCCTTCTCAAGAAAACAATCAAATACACATGAATAAAGTGCAATTTAAAAATGAGTTTCTACATGTATAGGTAAGAGATAAAATAAAACAAATTACACAAGCACTGACCTTATAGTCATAGGCGAATTGGATAGTAAGTGTATACCGTTGGTATTATGATATTTAATTGTTTACACTTCAGCCCTATAAGAACAGTAAAACAACTGTAATTTTTGCACAAAGTCTTTGATGGCGAAATATAGCATAACAATCAAAGTAAAATTGATAAAACAACCAATACTTTAAAAAAAATAGAAGACTGGGGTTACAGCAGGAGCAAAACTCTTTAATGAACAAAACAGAGATTTTCAATTAACGTAAAAAGGAAAAGTGTATCACAGTTGCCATTTCACCATCGTCTTTTTGTTTCATTTAAAAATAAAACAAAGTATAAACTGTTATGAGACATCATAAAGTATCAACAGCACAAGAAGCAGGCCCTTTGCAAGTGTGGGTGATTCCATAAACAATTCTATAGGATAAGCGAGCTAGAGATGATACACCTCAGTTGTCATCAACACTGTTAAGCAAAGCTGTCATCAAGATCAATTTCACATTGACCCCTTGACTGCTACATAATATTCTCTGCTGTGTGCTCTTCTTATTTATCATTTTCCTCAAAAATTCAAAGTGTCATGGGCTATTTTTAGTTTCAGGAAACTCTACCCTTTCAAATAATACCTTTCTTATCCACTAAAAGCAAGATATCATTTTAGAGTAGATTAAAAAAAAAAACTTGGTTTATCAAGCACTCATACACAGCCCAGTCAAGTGGTCAAATGGAGCAAACTCCAATTATTAAATATTGTTCATTGTAAATGCATAAAGATATAATAGTTAAAGATATGCAGCTTTAACTAATTTCAGACCAATCAGGTCAGAAACACTAATCCTTTTCTATTAATAGTTAAAACAATCAAATAGTGTAGTTGATTGAAACTAAATCTTATCTTAATGACAAAATACTTCAACAATTTGTCAGAATGTGAAGGAGAAAAATTTAGGCCTGTTCACAAAAATTAGATCAAATCACAAACTTCTAAAATACTTTGATACTTTTTTTTTATCTTTGAGAGGAATATTTAGAGCTGAGAGAGAGAGAGAGAAAGAGAGAGAGAGGTTGCGATGATGAAGAGGAAGGTCAAGAAAGAAAAAGAGAATAGAATAATAGGGTAAGGGAGAAAGAATTGGAGATTTGGGGGGGGGGGTGTATAAAAGTCAAAGGTTTATTATTCACAGGTCAATGTTAAGACACACATTAAGGCTGAAAATAGGCATGCATAGGTTTGACAATAAGGCATAGATACGATTGCTTTGTACCTTTGAAAGTTTGATAACCATTGCTTTAGAATTAGATGTAGTTTTCTCAATCGTTTCAACTGCCTCTTTATCACCAAATATAACAGCTATTCATTAAAGCCTATGAATGTCCTTTCATCCTCGAGGACAAATGGCAGATAAAAATAGACTGCTTGAATGAATGGCACAGTTTTACTTCAGCATTTTCTTTCCATACATTTATGATAATTTGTCCTGTTGAGCAATTTGTGTACATGTAGATGAGGGTAAATAAACTAATCAAAAAGATACAAAGAGTGAAACACAAACAAAATTATTTTGTACTTGTAAAAAAATATGTAAAAAATAGTGGCAAAAATCTTGGTACCTTTTGTGACATAAATAGAACTTCAGAGTTTGGTTATAGAAATTATAAGAGAGTATTAATCAGCAAGATTGGGCAAACTGTGTTTGAATTTGACAATTATATACAAAAGATAAAAAAGATACCATATTAAAATGACATAATGCAAAAGAAGAAAAAGAAGTTGAAAAAAAATACAAAAAAAAAGAGGGAAAGGAAATTTTAATTCATTACATGAATTTTAAATATAATCATTGGTCTTTGAAGCTTCTAATACATTTTGATGTAAAATCTCTGTACCAGTTTAGTTATAAACGCATATTGCCTACAAAAGCAACCAAAGTAGTAGGATAACTTTTGTTTCATTGTTGCTTGTGTTCTAATCAAGACAAGGTCATAAGTGTGTAAAGAATTTAGCGGTACCATTTTACTCCTATTGGGAAGAAGGGAAACTAATTTGGCATGAAGTAAAAGATTTTAAGCAGCATTATTTTCAATATTCTGATCACTTATGGCAAAGGGAACCCTGCTCACAGCCTTTTGAAAGTTTTAGACTCAGTAGTATTAGTAACTTTTATATGGCAGGATGACAACAATCAATGTCTCTTTGATTTTTTTAATCCGAAAATGAGTTAAGCATTGCATTTCATTTTCACATAAAATGTATGTCATTGATAAAAGTTGTGCAATAAACAAAAGATGTTAAAAAAATAAACATAAAAAGCCAAAAAACTCAAGATTTGGCATCCCTGGAATATAACCATGCTTCATTCCATGGCACAACTTGCCAGGTTCATGTATTTTGGTTGGTGTTTCATTACACATGAAAATCATTAAAGAAGAGACTACACCACAAAGTTCGAATTGTTGGTTCCACAATTCTGAGAGCACATTTAAGTAAAACTAGAGACATTCTGAACGTATTACGTTAAGACAAAATTGAAAACTGTTCCCATAAAAGATATTCAATGATTTTAAAATTGAATTAATAATTTAAAATCTTAAGTAAATGGTATGAACCAAAAGAAAATAACTGATTCTTAAATATTGGACTATAAAAAACAAAAAGATAAAAATAAAAGTTAGGTGATGTATCCCACAACAAATTACTACCTGAGTATAAAAGCAACATAGCATTGTTGCACTCAAAAATGGCTGCCTTCCCTTGCAATGATTCCCTAGTTATCATTTTCCAAATGATTTGAAAATGAAAAATGAATTTTTCATGAACAGCAATAAACAAAAACCCCATGCTCCATAAAATGAACGAAACTGTGAAAGAAACAAAAATAAAAGGCATGAACTCATGGCATGAGAAAGGTTGATATTGAATCAGTCACAAAAAACCTGATATTATGTTGCTACTGTCCACAAAATAAACAAAACAAAAAAAAAACAAAAAAAAAAAAGAAGGGACAACAGCTATTTAATATAACAAAGGGTTTCTAATTTTGCACCTAATCCACTGACATATTCTGAGTGCTTTGCAAGGGTTCCCTGACAGAATATTACCAACCAAATTACCTACTAAACTTGTGGAGGGGCAGAATTTAAAGTGCATCACTCTTGAACACTGACAATATCTTTCACTGCCCATAGGCGGGTACTCATTAAATACCTTAGTGCAGGAAAGAAATGAGTGTATCTAGCCTTTCTCAAGAACTAAACGCTGGCTTGCCAAACCATGGACTGGTTCAAATCTTGAGCAACTTTCTACGTGAGTTAAAATTGTGATTTAAAGCTAAAATTGAATGTTCAGGGAGCAGATATGTCTAGAGGTAGCAAAAAAAAAACATAATGAAAAAAGACCAATTGGAAAAGAGTTGAAAAAATAGATACCGTATATAATTACATTTTGGGGTTCAGCTGAAAATGAAGAAGTAAAAAGGAAACGCAATATTTCTCAGTGCAAATGTTTTGCATCAAGGGCAAAAGTTGAAAGTCTAAAATTCTTTTTCTTTTCTTTTCTCTAAATACAATTTAAAGGTATAGTTTCGTTCTCTTTTTCCACGTTTTGATTAAGCAAAAATTTTAACTCTTCGTGACCGTAAGAACACTCTCAGCATTGGTAATTTCTCTGTTTACATTGCAAGGACACTCACAGCATTTGCCAAGGTTGGTACATTTTTGTTTCCTCCTAAACCAAGACCAAGCAAACAATGTACAAACTTTGACAAACACTCTAAGTTTTTTCACAATTCAATTGAATTTAGTTTGATTCAGTCAATACAAAGTTAATGAGTACATGTATTGAAAATGAGCAATGCTGAGTCAGGCTGACAGATTCTAACATTATGAATATGATAGTGAAGTACACTGGATGTAACACAAAGGAAAATGTAAGTCTTTGCGGTCATTTTTTTAGGTCACTCAACAACAATCTTGCTGCCTACTAAGATGAAAGATAGTCTAACAAACAATAAGACACACAAGTAAAATCTTTTGAGAGACTAGAGAACCAATTGCCTTGTAACCACTTTTGATAAGAACTTCACAACGACAGAGTATTCAATATCTTAAAAGAAAACAATCACCATTTAAAAAATACTTCAGCATTTTAAAGTTTAAAATTTTGAAAATGCATTTTCCATCAAAACGATGCCTCAAAATGTGAAAAAAAAATCTAAACTGAACTCATTTGGAGAGGTTGTGAAACTTTTATTCTAATAACAGTGATAAATTTAAATTTATACCTTTCTTCCCTCTCACACTTTGCAAAAATTGCAAATGGAATAAATTCAATAAAGTTAAACGTCTAGAATAAAAAACTGAGCAACGTACACATGGAATCCTGACAAAGGTAATGCTAATGTATAACTGAAAAGACTTGGAAATTTATTTAAGTTAAATTTTACCATAATGATGAAACTGGAACAAAAATTTGACACTGAGGATCTTTTCAGTTGACATCAAACAAACTAAGCAGTTTTGGCCACTAGGAGGAAAGCAGCAAAGGTTCCAATCTGTTCAGCATTATTGCGACTTTGATTCGTTGTTATATCCAATTTGTGGTATGTTAGTGATGGGCAATTTATTGTAACAGGGATCATCACCGTAAGAAAACTTCAAAGAGAGATTCATACATGTTTCTAATTATTGATACACCTGATATCATGATGGATTTCCTTCTTACTTGCACTTGCCTTGTCAAAGATTTCAAAAAAGCTGTAGAAAAAAAGCAGTTTGAGTTAATAGACAATTTATTATTTACTGGTTTTATCCCAATGTATTAAATCTTTGTTATCTATGATAAGATCCATGTAAAGGGTATACCTAACAAGAATTTTACAGTGGATAAATCGTTTTTTTTAAATAAGCCTGAAGGAAGTAGATTAACAGTTTTTACAAAATGATGATAATCAGGAATCCCAGGAATGGGGAAATGTTTGAAAGAAGTTCTAAAAAAATAATCTCTTAATTGGGAAGATGGACCTGGCAAACTAGGAAGCTTTTATAAAATCTATAGGCCTATGTAGATTAAATTTTTGGAAAAAAAGACAAAAAAATGTTTATAAATTTAGAAGACTAATGTATAACTTTTGGAAATTAATGTAATACACTTCTCTAATATAAATGTATGTAATTCACAAGCAAGCTGGTACTATTGAGGTAGTTTTTATCAGTTGCAGCTATGTTTATCTTCTGAAACAAAGAACAGTCTGTGCGGCACATTTGGCAGACAAGCTTATGAGAGCTGCTGGTGCTTGTTGCAAACCAAAAGACATACTTGTCGGTTTACCCACCATGTGTGCTGAAACCACACATGGCCAGCATGACGCAACATTTATCTATGCTCATTTACATTATACCGGACCAATCATGCTATATTAAAGCTAAATGTTTGCATGACAACCTTTGTCATTCTGCTTCACAACTGAAGGAAAAGCTAAAATATGATTTTACAATCAATGAGACGAAATTTTTCTCATCCAATTATGACCTCACGTACAAGTCCGAGATATGTCATCAATTCATATTTCACAAAGAAACTGTGCCCTTTAATCCTTAGTTATTACATGACTGGGATTAAAATTAAAATTTTCCGTAGCATAGCAAATCTGGTAACGCAGCAATTCATTAAAAACACATCTCTCAACATTTCCTAATTAGTGAGGCCCCACAGTCATAAATATTTTAACAATAATAATAATGATGATGATGACGATAATAAGAATAATAGTAATAATTATGATGAAAATAATTACAATAATAACAAATATAATAATAATGATAATAATAATAGAAGTGATATTAATAATAGTAGAAACAAATAATTGTTAATGGTATGAATAGTTAAAAACTATCGAATATAAATCACCGTTACATAGCGCTCATCCTGAGTTCTAAGCATGCTTCATGTATCAACAATACTGCACAAATCCTATACTCTCTATCTCACTTTGCACCTTTATCACTCATTCTCCTGACTCTATCCATTTCTATCCCCTCTCCCTATTCTTCTTTAATAATACGCTCAAAGATTTGATAACAAATTTAAAATAAAGCTAGAATGTAGAAAAAAAAATCAGGAACAATCCGTCTGCTCAACAAAGCAAGTTTCAAGTGCCTTTCGAAAATATTGAGCAGGGTTTTTTGTCTTAGCTCCTTGGATATTTTGTTCCAAATAAAGGGAGATAAAAATATAAAAGATCTTTCCTCAAAAGATCGTAGAATCTAACGGGTACTACAAACAACACTTGAATTCAGAGCTCACCTCAAATTCAGGACTTATTCCGCAGAGAGAACCTTTCCTCGTCATGTAGCAGAGGACGTAAGTATCGTCATCTAATCTAGATATCTGGGATGCTGAGAATGTAACAGAAGCATTTCTATCTTTTGACGTCAGGTACTTCGCTTGAGAAACCCACTGATACTTGAGGTAAGAGTCAAAGTGCGGGAAGTTGGCCTGGTAAGCAAAAATTATCAGGTGTAAGAATTATAGAGTTCAACTAATATAAAGAAAACATATTGCTCGTTGGGTTCTGCACCTTTGTCAGACCAAAAAAAAACAAAACACTATTTAAGGTATAATCACTAGCGTATAACAAGAGTATAAAAAATTTTACAATTATAAAAAAACAGGAATATCACATAAAATCGAAAGAAGGACATCATTGCACAAACATGACTCAGTTTATTTTGTTTGGAAGGAAGAGAGAGAAGGAGAGAAAAGAGAGAGAGAGAGAGAGAGAGAGAGAGAGAGAGAGAGAGAGAGAGAGAGAGAGAGTATAGTTTTAGAGAAAGATGATCATAAACTTGGATCTAGCAACAGACAAAACGAAAGACACAATATGAACAGAGTAGGGATCGACCCAGCACTACTTGCAGCCACCCACTGCCTCGCTGGACAATCAGATGACTAAGCCCTTAAAAAACGAAAGTTTCAGACAGAGGACCTTTTGCCTAGGTCTCTGACTGACTAGAGGGTTTGAGTTGTGTTTGAGAAAGAAACCACTAGTTCTATTCTTATTACAAGACAAACCGCAACAACCAACGCAAACATTGGAACTATTATAGATGTATAATCATAGCTGAAGAAAGATAAAAAGCAATATAGTGAAACAGAAAAAGGAATTGAAACAGAAGGCTGAGACAAAAATGCTACATCTGAAAATCACCAGGGAGATACAATGAGATCATATACATTAAGTATAGTGTTAAAGAAAGACAATCATAAACTTAGATTTAGCAAAAAACGAGATGAAAGATGGGCAGTACAAGACAGAATATAAACAGAGTAGCAATCAAACCAGCACCACTTGCCGGCACCCACTGCCTTGTCAGAGGGAGGGAGGGAAAGAGAGAGAGAGAGATGTGCACAGTCACTCTACTCCTGTGATTCAGTAACTGATACTCATTTCACATATCACCTTATATAGACCTATCCAGTCGTCAGCTGCTGTCTCAAAATCTTTTCTGATCTTATAGCGGAACTTGTGTTCAATTTCTTTATAGATGCGGGGATCTTCCAGTTGAAATGTGACTGGGCCGTGTATGCATTTTGCTGGGACCTACAGAAATAAAAGGAAACATTTTTTTAAAACATTAAGGGTTCAAAGTCTATTAAAAAAAAAAAATCATAAAGGGCAGGATGAAAATGCAACATTGGTCAAAAGAATGCATATTTTGTACAGATGTACTTTCTTCTCTAAGTATGAGGCCTTCCAAAATAAACATGCTTGATTAAAAACATCTTGTGTGTAGATCCACTTCTTGACAAGCAAAATGATTTTAAATTTAAGGTTTTGTCTTTTATCATTGTGATTATTAAAAGTTCTATAAGACTTGCAAGTCTACTTGCTTATACAAATGAGGCAATGGTTGATTTCACATGCCAAGGTGTTGATATTTTTTAACAAATACATTTTTCTGAGCTTCTAAACATTAACTATTGCCACAGATTATCTGTGTGGTTTCTTTAGATATTAAAATTATTTTTTACAGTTATGATTTTATCCTGATATTTTTCAACGGTGAAATGAAATACTACTTGATACATTGTAATTTTTTAGATCTAAATTAAATGAAAAGTGAACAAAATAAAAGGCTTTTGGTAAATCCTAATCACTGTAAAAAGATTTGCATGAAAAAAAAAAAACCAAACAAACTGAAAACAAAAAAAAGTATACTAGAGATAAACAAAAAAATCCTCACTCAAATGACAAGTACATGTAAAAGATGCCAGTCTGAAGTATCTATAATCAGTTTGGAACAAAGAATATCAAGAAGTAGGAAGAATACTACAATTAGCATTTCTTAATTTCATGTTAAAATCATCAATCAATCAAAAGTTATGACATTATCTCACCATCACGCACAAATAAGTTTTGTGCTATTTGTAACAAGCCCATTTCTGTGTTTTCTGAACATTCAGCTTATTGCGTTTTTAATATAGATGTAGTAAATGAAATTAAGTTCTGGCAAACACATACAGATTCAGCCCAATAATGTAGGATGACATCACCCTCAACCTCACCTGACCTTTAATCAATGTCTCACAGATGCACCAAGTTATAAACTTACGCTGAATGCAATGATCGCAGACACTGGTCTATGGTCACTAGATTTGTAGATGGGGTGGCTCCTGTAGCTCATAACATCTGCATTAAGCTTGAGTGGCCCGTAGTCTGTGTTATGGTAGAGATACAGTATCCTGTCTGTGTAGGCAGGCACTCTTTTCTTCTCACTGATTTGGAGAAAGAGAGAGGTTAGAGTACTATTTGTTTTCACTTTATTGTATTTCATAAAGATAAGATATAATCCTCTAGATATTTACCCTTTGAACCCTGGCACCCTGAGCCTTGTTTTTCCCTGTACCTGGCCTACCAATGCATTCTACATTATCATAGTCAAAATTGTCACATACAAATTCAAAGAAAAGAATGCCTAATTTGCACTCTGTAGATGTTTATAAACGTGACTGTTTGAACAAGGTAACAGCAGAATGCATATAATCCACTTGATAAAAATGTTTTTGTATGTACATTGTATACATACACTGCCCCTCAGAAAAAAAAGAAAGTAAAAAATCCTACCATAGTCCATTGCATGATTTTTGTGGGCAAATTTTACTTAGTGTTATTAGCACAAAACAAAAGTATATTAAGGGGTGTCTGTCTTTTTTTTGCTAAGTAAAACTAGACAAGCAAAATTTGCAAGCTGAGGGGACAAAATTTGGGGCTTAGACTGAGAAGCAGAGGAGATCTGATGCTGTTTTGAAGGTGTGCCTGTAGTCCGATTTTTCAGATGGAGCTTCATTTTGTTGCCTTGGCTGTAGACTGTGGGACTTGGGTGGATGTAATGTAGGTTGCATAAGAATTGGAGACACATTTCATCATTCCAGTGGGTATCTCCATGCTTTTTGAGAGAGAGCGATAGAGAGAGAGGGAGAGAGAGAGGGAGTGAGAGAGAGAGAGAGAGAGAGAGAGAGAGAGTAGTACAGAAAAATAACAAACTGGGTCTAGCACTGTTGTCTCTGCCTCCTATGTTTTGATAGCTTTCTCTCTATCTCCATGCAACAGAGAGAGAATGAGAGAGAGAGACAGACAGAGAGCAGTTAGAAAATGAAGGAAAAGGATTCTGACTATGTAAAAGCCTACCCAAATAAGCGTAGACAAAAAGTTTGTCTGAAAAATTAACATCAAAGAAAATAGAGTTTTTACGAGAGAGATAGATAGATAGATAGATAGAGATAGAGAG
>BMAT01000778.1:225660-247483 GCA_019649035.1 Elysia marginata | reverse complement strand
CCGCCTCTCTTATCAGTATGTATTGAATTTGTTGTGAATTTTTAGGTGGAATAGTGTGTTTATAGCCTATTTCTTGATGCAGAAACAGTACAAATTGCAAAGTTGTTGGTATGCCATATTACATACAACTATGTACATGTATCTTGTTTTTCTCTTTTCTTTGTTTTCCCCTACAAACTTAACTTGTTCCATTTTGAGAAGAATCTTCTTGTCTTAGAAAGAATTTCCCATGAACTTGAAGCTACAGATACACCTATTTACTTTAATGTTTTTAGTATACTAGCTTGCAAAAAATACAACCTAAGGCCTGCTCAAATAAGTTTACTGTTGCACTTTGCAAGGCGTTGATGATATTTTGAACAAAATCGTTTTTTACAGTTTTAAAACATTACATTGTTATAAAGTATCCTAAAATACAGGTGAACTGTTTTATGGTAAAGAGATAAAAATACAATTAAAAATGTAATGAAGTCTCACAACGAGTCCAAATGATTTGAATATTTCAATTTTATTTTTAACATTACAAGGCGTTGATATTTTGAACAATGTGATCTATTTAGTTTCCAAACCTTAAAAATGACATGATAATGCACTTTTTTTGGTGTAAAGATGTAAGAGTTTCTTTTGATGAAAGACGTAAAAAAAAGGAGAAATCGGACATACTTGTAAAAGACATTTTTATCAATATCCCACATCCAACTTATTTGCACTGATCACAAGACGTATTTAAATTTCTGACAATCACGTTGTTTATTAGTGGTTGCAAGACTTAACCAGGCCCACAAGTAGAAAACGCGTGCAGTAGATTTTTATTAAATATTCTATTATGTGTATTCATAAGACTTAGCCACATACATGTAATTACTGTTACACATTTCATAGAACTTAGTCCTCATAATTTTATTTTAGAGCACCAACTTGTTTTTATAAGCTGTAGGCCTATTTAGTTTTGTTTTGATAGATCATTTTACTATGATGAAAGCGTGTAGGTTCTATATTTTGTTGATAATTGTAATTTCCTTTTTTTTAACCTTCTTTATTTTTTGGTGATTTTTTTTAGTGTTTCAAACACCAGGGGATCTAAATCTTTGAAGAAGTGTCAAAAAAGAAAAAGAAAATGTATCAGGGAGGGAGGGAGAGAAAGAGACAGGGATTGTTACAGAAGTTAACCTCATGTCCAAAGACCTTGTATTCAACAAGATTAATTAAACATTTAAAGGCCCATTTTTTCCTCTTCTTTAACTTTTATAGAATTAAAATCAGCTCATTTCAGACCCACCTCCATGCGAACGAACAGGAAGTGAAACAGAAAATATTTCAAAGAGATCTCGCTCTCAACTACCATTGCCTCTGGCAAAATTTAAAAACATTCAAGTTTGGGTGCATTTGTATTAGCCAATCTCAACACTTTTTTAAAGTTACATGATTACACAAGCAAGGGCGTTTTTTTATGTATTACATAATGGAATCCGCGAGACTTGCTTGAAGTCAACTCTTAGTCAAAGCCAACACCTTGCAACGGTCCCATTTTTTCCTTCTTTATTTAACTTTATTTTGCATTAAGTCAACTGCCTTGCACCTATTTTTGCTTGAAGTCAACATATCATGGCTGGGTGGATTGGGGCATTTGACTGATGACTCTCTTGCTTTGCCACACTAGGCTAACAAATTTAATGTTACGCGAACACAGTGTTTCTGTGCACACACCTACCCATTACATCCCTGTGTCTACATCTACTAGCGTAGGCCACCTTCATCATTTCTCTGAGTACCTTCCTAGTGGTCACACTGCGCTTGTTGAATTTATCTAGCTCTTACAGATTGCACTATATTACACCCCCCTCCTTCCCCTGAAAATGGATAAAAACAACCTTACTTAAAACATTAAAGTCAACGAGGCTTAACCCTGTTGAATTTCTGCGGATTCCAATCTATACATTACAAAGCACCTTTTTTGTATTAAAGAAAAAAAAATTACTTGAAGGCATTTATAAAGTTGTTACGTTCATGGAGCTTGCAGATAGATGGTTGTGTCGTGTGTCTGGCTAATTTCTGAAGATAGAGTCTTTTGCAACTGTTTTATCTCCAGTTCTAGTTTTGTGTTTGTCAACTCGAGCAGTTTAGTCTCCATCAAGAGTTTCTGCTTTTCAAGATTTGACTTGGATTTCTGGATTTCGAGCAATTCTTTAGTGGATGCAATCAGTTCTGGGCTGCTTGTAATGGCAGAACCAATAAGTCTGATTGGGAATGGCAAAAGACGTTGATTGTTTCTAATTTCCTCCTCATCACTGTCAGAACAAGAGCTGGAACAGCTTTCCAAAGGAGAGTCGGGCCGTGTTGTTGCCTTCTCTGGCAATTGAGTTTGGTTCATGTTCTCTGGAGTCTCACCACCTTCAGTGTGTTTACTGGTGGAATGTGCCAAACTTGTGTCGGACTGCAATCTTTCTGATTTCACTAAGGGTTCACCGCTGTAGTCTGATTTGGAGTTGTCTGCATCTGATGTAAGGGTCAGAAAAAAGAGACTGTGTCAGAATAGTCTTAACTTTAATGTAACATTTACTAACAGGTTTTTTAAATTATACTGAAGATGCTGGTAGGCCTACTTACATAGAAAAGGTTAACTTAATCAGCCCTTCATAAGCTTTACATCACTGCGTTGAGTTTGGGCCCTTTTTATGTTACTAAAGCTATAATCGCCAGGCCGAGAGGCTGGTTTAGTCGCTGCGAACTCTTTGTTTTATTAGTTTATAAATTCAAAGACGAAGATTATAACTTGAGGTGAATGCTTGAATTGAATGTTAATATTAACAATTCAAGTATACAAGTACAATGTATGTATACATCATTACATGGTATAGGCTACATGCAACCTCTTTATAATTTAGCTACCAGTATGCAACTAATGAGAATGATAGAAATAACTTAAGTCAAACTGTACCAAAGCAGTTTTTTATAACAGTACACTCCACTCACTTTTATCCTCAACTTTTGAGATCAAGTGAGCAACATCACTCATCATACTACTCTCGAAATCCTCACTGTCGTTCCTGGATCGCTTCCGTTTCATGCGGGACAGCTGGTAGACCTGTTGTCGAGGTGTCATCTGGCAAGTGGTTGGGTCAATTCCATGGTTGTGTTCCTCTTTAATGTCAAACAGCACCAATTTTTGTAAGTCAGCAGATAACTTGAACCGTATGTACATAGGGCAGTTCAGGCGTTTACGTCTGAAAATCAAAACCAGAAAAGTATTAATTAAAAAATTATGTATAATGTACATGTATACATGATAAACTTATGGCTATACAATGTAGATATAGACCTATCAAAATGTAACCAGAATTTTTCTCCTGTATTAAAAAAATAAAGAAATTTTTTACCCAACCGCTGCTGGTTTGGAAAATGGCTAAAAAAATCCAATCTTGTTTTGATATGTAGGGTAATGCCTCTTTCAAAGGACATGCACCAAACAATGTTCATTTTAAGGCTAAATCATAGAGAATTTTTTTTTCGTCTTTGAGTTTTTCACTGTTTAGGCTTATTGATTTATTGACTTAGATAAGCCCCAGAGGCACTCCACTTGGTACAGGTTTTTGCGGGTGTCCAAGAGAGCTCTGGCGTCATGTCTCATTCAGCCGCGAGCCAACTAAATCTGTCTACCCCTCAGCTAAATTGTAATATTGCAGTAGAACTAACTGATACTCAGCTGTTATAAACCCACATACTGGTATAAACTTAAATCCTGTTATAGAATCTAGATTTAAGAGTAAGCTTTCAAGATTAAACCTGCAGTAGAAACTCATGGTTTAGGGCCAAAATAGAAGGTGGAAAAGGAAGGGACAGACAATTGTGTACAAACAGAGAAACTGATGTAGATAGATAGATAGAGAGATGTGGGCTATGATAAAGAGGCAGATAAAACGGTTATAGGGAGATAAAGAATAAAGAGAAGGGGCTGAGAGGAAACTCAAAGACAGAATGTTAGACTTATAGAGGGTAACCCTGTGGAAAGAAGAAGACACAACAGGTGTAGATAATACAACATTATTGGTACCAAAAGAAAAGAAGGAAACTTTTTAATTGGATTTCAGCCCATTCTTAGATTATTTACTTAAACGAATCCCATTATCTTTGCTTAAACCCATGAAATTGTAGGCACTTTGCTAGTCAAAAAACAGACTGGCCTCTCCAATTTGCCAGCATTTTTCTCAAATCTAGCAATAGTCATTTTTTTAAAGTAACCAGTTTGCATGAATAACCAGTTAAACTGCTAGGTTGTTTTTTTTTTTCAGAGTAATTTCCGGAAGGTCCATAAGGTCCCTACAAAAAGCGGTGTCAAAGTGGATTTACTTTGTACCGAGCCTAAGTTCCCAAGCCCACAGGAATGTTCTGTAGATTTTGCGATCAATGAGCTGAAGGGGCCTACTTAGGCCTAAGGCCTGCTACTAAAACTGTTGCAGCTTCTAAAATTAATACAGTTCATAATATGCTAGTACGTTCTAACAAAAAATAATTTCTTTTATAACCACTTTTAAATATATATCATAATAAATAATATTTTCATATTTAGCATAGACCTTACCGGCAATGGCAAAAATCAAGTTGTCAAACTCAAAGCATCTAAAAAACTTTTTTTTTATAATCTATTTTCAAATTTCAATGTTGTAATAAAAAACATCTTAACACAGTATTTAGCATTAACCTTACCGGCAATGGCAAAAATCAAGTTGTCAAAGCAACCTAATTTTCTTTCAGTTTCAGTTCATAGCTTTACATGCAGTTTTTAGAGATTACGTATTTGCCCATTTCACATACGGTCATGCTGTGTTAATAATCTTAATTTGTGGTATTTTACAGCACTACGTGTCTAAATACAATAGATGAATACTTATACAATGTAACATTTTAAGTTGCCTCTACATAATGGAAAATCATCAATTCTTGTTCTTTTGGATCTGAGTGCTGCTTTCAATACAATTGATCACTCTATTTTATTAGACCGTTTAGCTAAAACATTTGGTATTTCAGGAATTGTGTTGAAGAGGTTCACATCATATCTAAACAACAGAACTCAATGTGTTACAATTAATGGAGAAATTTCATCTAAGTTTAAGCTCCTTTATGGAGTTCCTCAGGGATCAGTGCTTGGGCCTGTACTTTATACCATGTATACCAAACCTGTTAGTTCTTTTATCAGGGCTCATGGACTTAGCTATCACATTTATGCAGATGATATGTAGATTTATAATTCAGCTGCTCCATCTGAAATTTCCTCTCTTGTCATGTCAATGCAATCGTGTGTGGAGGAGATTGGTGCGTGGATGCTATCAAATAAGTTTAAGTTAAACAATGATAAATCTGAAGTGATGTTGTTTTATACAAAACATACTGTAAAAACGTGTGTCATGCCAGGTGGTAATTTTTTTGTTGGCAATGAAAACATTCAGTTTAGTGATAAGGCAAAAAACCTAGGGTGTATTTTGACTCCATGCTGTCTAACAATGTCCAAATTGGAAATATCTATAAGCAAATGTATTCTCTCTAAGATTGGAAAAATGTCATCTTTTCTAGGTAAAACATTCTTGATGTGTCTTGTGTCAGCTTTTATCTTTTCAAAACTTGATTATTGTAATTCTTTACTAGCTAATTTGCCCTCAAAATCTATTCAGAGACTTCAGAGATTTCAGAATAATGCTGCTAGGATGATCCTAAAAAAGAACAAAAGGGAGCATGCAACACCGCTTCTTGTACATCTACATTGGCTTCCTGTAGACACTAGGATTAAATTTAAATTAGCTGTACTTTGTCACAAAGTTCTACAAAACAAAGCACCGTTGTACTTGTCATCCATGATTAGCGTTTACAAACCATCTCGCACATTGTGCAGTAGCAGTAAAGATTCGTTAGTTGTACCTACAGTGAAAACTAAGACCTATGGAGAAAAATCATTTTCATATGCAGCTCCTCACGTTTGGAACTCGCTTCCTCTGCCCATTCGACAGATAAAGGACTCGCAGGAGTTCAAGTCTGCGTTACAAACGCACCTATTCCAAATGTAGCTGTCCTTAACTTTATTTTGTTCTGTGAATGCGTATTGAAAAGATGTCAATGTCATTGTAGTCTAATGCGCTTTGAGCTTTTTGCAAAAGCGCTATATAAATATGTTCTTCATTATTATTATTATTATTACATGGAACAAAGATTATAATTTATTGTACACCAGAGGGTTATAGTGTCATTTTTAAACATAAGCGACTAAAATTAAAAAGCGTAAAAAAACAAACTTTTATTAAATACAATTACAAAGACAATATTACAAAGAAGTTCGAGCTTAGGTAGATAGGTAGATCATAAATAGACTGATATATAGACCCTATTTGTAAATAGAGAGAATGTCTGAGGAACACAGTTTATAATTTTTATTTAGAATTAGATGCATTTGGATGCAGGTAAAGAGTGGTAATGGTAGACAGGCTGAGGTACAGGAGGATTATAAATCATTAGGCTTATCGGTACTTTAGGTAGTTAACGCCCTGTTAGCTTGTTCACAGCAAATAGAGAGCAGGAGAGTTATGATTTCTTTTCAAGCATTTGAAGTAGGTCTAACTCTAAGGATACCAGTAACAGACCTATAAGATACTCAAAAGGAAGCCATATGCCACTGCCTAGTCGCCCAATATTTTTCAATCATCAGTGTTTAGTCAGTCTAGTTAATAGTATACAGTAATGCAGACTAGGCCTACACTACAGCCACGCTCATGGAGGTATGAACAAACTGGTTTGCTAGCACTGCTACTGACTACTGAGCTAGTCCTAACACACAAAGGGTGAAAGTACTGAAACTAGACTAGAGGTGACTCGAGTAGATTGCCTATGCCAAACCCCATAAAAAGGAGTAAAGTTACTGTTTGATTTCATATAGCCAAATAAGAGAAGTTAATAAAACCGATTTTTCTTAAGAATTTAACCTTAAAATTGAAATAAACAGTATAAAGTCGACCGAGGCAAAAGAAACATGGCAGATGAACACAGCCTAATTGGGGCCTTAGTCTCTTGTTCAGACCTGCCGACATCAAAGTTATTTTCAAAGGTATCATGGAGTATGGACATATGTAAAGCAAAGCCACTGAACACAAGGTGCGCTAGACCTTAGTGAAACTTCAGCCTTTTTTATTGTTTTATGATTGCCTAAGTATCACAAGTTCATTTACTGGCAGTCTATATAATTCAGAATGACTGTTCAAGTCGAAGATTTCACTCCATAGGCATCCTTGAGGAATCTAGGGAACATTTGAACTATCTGGGGTACCGATAATCCTAAGATTCCTCTAGTTGACTTTCGTATCAATTGTTAAATGAAACTCGAGATGCAAAATTATCACAATATTTTGGTTTGCTTGTTTGGTAAATAAAGACACTGGTTTCCTCTCAGTTTCACAGCTTGATTATTTAAATGCAAAGTTTAATACTTGAAATTTTTAGGAAATTTGTATACCAGTATAAGACTCCCACCGTAATTCATCATCCCCTAGAGATCGACTTTAAGAGCAGAGTTGAATAATCATTATATGTAGCCTATTGCTAACGTTTTTATTTTAATAAATTCATTTTATAGTCACAATGTAGACAATATGAAAAAGTAAGGAATGTAAATTCAATTACAAATCACCTCTTTTAAATTTAAATATAAATATTTACATTGATGCACTGGTAGTTCTTTTCCTTGGGGTGGTGTAGTCCTATAGTCTTACTTCTAAACCTCTTTCTGAACTTAAACTTACCCAACATTTTTGATTCTTGTCCCTGGTCTCTGTCGCAGCTCGCCATGACACTTACAGGTGTATGTGATCGAGTGATACATAAGCTTATGATTCACCAAGTGGTAAACCTTTGGTATTATCTGAAACACAGAAAAACCCACAGAGTAATGCTGTAAAAATAATAACTAGTAAAAATCTTGTCAGCGTTAGTTAAAAATTAAAAAATTTTTCATGTCTTACTTTGACTTGCCTTACATGTCTGATACTGGTAAACTTACATCAAAGAGGTATCTGAACAGAAAGATGTGATAGTGATATGAAGGAAAATCTCATTAATTTTTTTTAATGCTATGATACAATGGACATAAGATCCAACATAACAACACTCGGAAAAATAGGCAAAAAACAACAAAAAACTATTAGATGATTAGTGTCAATTTCACATCTAGTTACCGGATAGTTTAAAATAAGCTAGGTTCAAAATAAGTTCACTCTATAAAAGTTAATTTATGATTTGAAGAACAGAAAAATCAGAACTTTATTTCGCTTTCCGTTTGTTGAACGCAAGGGTTCATTGACATCAAAGTTGCTGACTACAATGTCCACTGTATCAATAAAGTAAATAAATAACTTACTTTTCTAGTTGAATCTGCCTTGAGTAACTTTGAATCTTTCACGATAAGTTGCACAAATTTCTCCTTCTGGTATTTCTCAATAGCATCTCGAAGTTGTAGAAATGACTGGAATTCTGCATTTTTCTTTATGGATGGTGGCACAGAGTCATCTCCTTTGCTTGAGTTTGAATTTGACTCTTCTTTGGGTTTTGAAACAATCTCTGTCTCTTTTGCATCTTCATCTTTTATAGTCATAGTGTCTTTCTGTGGACTGTTATCCCTAACTTCAATCTGCTGAGTGATGGTTTCTTGATTGGATTCCACAATCACATCACCTTTATCTTTGTTTCTCGTCTCATTGTCTGACATTGTGACCGTCTAGACAACTCTGTCAAGCAGATAAAAAACATAGGCATAGGCCAGGTGCAAGCTCAGAAATTTAACTTTGAAAATCACTATATCACTTATCAGTACTTTTATTGAAAAAGAAACAAAATTTGTGCCACTAACAGTAATCAAATGTACAGAATCTAGTTTGAATTAAGGGAAGGTTTGAAATATCCAGATTTAATATGGATTGACTGACTGTACATTACTACATATTCAACTTCATTTGTCTCGCATCAGGGGCGAATAAGTCAGAAGTCAGAAATTCGTATTTTCAGAAAATGTAATTTTTTAAAGGTGTACATGTTTTTTTCTCTTTTTCTCTTTAGGCCTATTTTAAATCAACAAAATGTTCACAAAATATCGAACATTTTTATTGGTTTTTTTAAAAAAACTTTGGATTATTTGAAGTTTTGGAAAATGCCCTCTTCAAAACAGCAACACTTTTACTAGTTTTAGAGAGTGAAAATTTCGACATTCCTCTCTTTGACCGACCCTATGCCAGTATACATGTGCAAGACATTTGGTAGCATAACTTGCTTTGTTTTAGTTTTACATGGAAAGTTTTTTTCTCAGCCTTCGTCTTAGCTGCTGCAAGGTTATCCCAACCTTCCTATTGTTCTCAGTTTGCTTTTCTCAATTTTTATCAGCTGTAATAATTTAGACTTTGTCTACATCTACATCTACATAAAAAAAGCCAACTTAAAGTTTCTGAGATGGATAGGTCTACTTATAAGTTAATTAACCTCTGGAAACCTAACGTCGGCTTAGATTTGTTAAGTTTGTGAGGGTTTAATCGCAGTTTTTGTTTCTGGCTTAGATCTAATAATTTCAATTTAGAACTGAGATCTTACCTAGCTTCTAAGCTCCCTGGCCGCGGGTGTTAAACCTGAACTAGATCTAGTTTTACCACCTTTTGTAGATCTCTTTGTAAGCCTGGTCGTAGCAACACTAGAGGAGTCTTAGTCTAGACTAGATATTAAATTAATAATCTAGGCCTATAATAATTTGTCTTAGATCTAGTAGATATCTAGATCTAGTCTAGCTCTAGATCGAGTTAATTTTGAACTAATCCAGGTATATAATTATTTGTCTTGTCCAAAGCATGAAAATTAATTACTTACTGTTGTGTGTAAACCCTACTTTCGATTTCGTTTCATTGTTTATACGAGAAACGATCGTTTATGTTATTCACTTGACATCAAATTGTCCAACAAAACCGTAAAAGAACCAAAAATGTCCGACAGTGGTGAAATGATAGAAATCACTGAAATGAATGTGATGTAGCCACTAGCCAGGTGCTTGTCGGCCTGCCTGACCCAAAGTGAGATTGTCAGGTCAAAGGTCGTTACACGGCTAAGATCAAATCCTGTTTGGGTTAAATGCATACAAAGCTGTAGATCCTATCTCAAAAACTGTTTCTCATTCACGGTTATATGGAAATTGAAAAGCAAATTCAATTTGACATTTAACTTTATTTATTCTGTTGGTGCAAATACTCGGCCTCCTGTTCTTACTACACCGTACCCGGCTAGCCTATGTCTTCGAATTAACTTCTCATCCAACACTCTTCCTTCAACTACTACTACTACTACTACTACTACTACTACTACTACTACTGCTGCTGCTGCTGCTGCTGCTGCTACTGCTACTACTACTACTGCTACTTCTACTACTAATACTACTACATGTACTACTACTACTACTACTACCGGGGTACTACTACTACTACTACTACTACTACTACTACTACTACTACTACTATTACGGTACTACTACTACTACTACATGTACAAGCAACTTTCTGTCGTATTTAAACAAGAAGTGTTTCCTATACAACAATGCTTCATTCTTCTTAGAGTGGAGGGCATCCCGAACACTTACCCAGGTGTGGGTTTGGCTAAAGGGTTTTCATTTATACATGTATAAAGCTATAGGTCATCAATTTCTTATGTGTCGTACCTCTTTCTATAAGCAGTATTTGTCATTCTGTCTGCAGCAACACACCAAACAATCATAGGCTTTCAATAAGTACCAAGTATTTTCATGGTGTTGATAATAGGCCTAGGCCTACATGTATTATCCGAATTTTTCAATTGACTACGTTCTCAAGGAAAGGGGGAGAGGGTGTTACTTCTTCTATTCATTGATTTCACTTTATTAACAAGAGTTGTGCCAGCATGCAATACACGCATGAAGCTTGTTAAATATGTATCCAGGCAACATAATGTCATGGTCTAGTGGTAGAGACTCGGCTCCAGAACCAACAAGCGGGTGTTCAGTCCTGGGAAAGGCTATATTTTGCCACACTCAAGTGTTAAATCAGTACCCAGCTATGTTCAGTAATAAATTTGCAAGACAGTATGTGATGTGCTCTAACTGCTGCTCCTATGTGAGTTCAGAATGTAATTTGGTTGGTAATGGTTTATGAGAGAATCCATGTGAAATGCTAAGAGCTCAAGTGCTACGTATACAACTTTACATTGATCCTAAGCTTTTATGATGATTTACATAATTTTTATGATTCTCTTTTTTTCAGACTGATATAATCATCGAGGAATGTGTAGTTTTTACAGACCCCTACGAGGAAGCTGATGAACAAGTAAGCACATTCTTTGAAGTTACCTATGCCTTATCGCCTATTTGCAGGAAAACAAAATATATTTTGGGAATGGAATCAATTTAAAAAGGTGAAAGAGAACAATTTGAACAAACATATTCGATTTCTCTTCATAATTCTAGAGTGCCTGCTGTTTTTGGATCATGACACCAAGAGATACGGTGTATCATAATTATATACATGTGCGGCATGAAGCCTACATTGTCATAACACAATAATGACACCCTACTTACTTGTCGGCTCAATTACATGTATGCTAATTTTTTTCCCTGTATTTCTCATTATAATTTTTATATCATAAGCCATCTAAGAGGAAATGTTTGAAAGGAAGCAATAGATAAACTCTTTTACTTTGTTGCTTCCCTCAAAGCAAAAAGTGAATACATGTATTACGTAACACTTTCAAACAATAAAAAAAACATAGCCTAAAATAGCTACATTAGTTTTGCAGTGCTACTGCCTGTAGTAAGCCTCTGTCTTCATTGAATTAATGTTATGCGAAACAAAATGTGATGCGAAAGTATTTCACCCTTATAAAAGTGGGATATTGGAGACCACTGGGTTGCAAATTATCTTTGTCTTTTAGTAATACAATATAGTAGAATATTATATAACAAGGTGAACTTGGATTATTTAGCAGCATTTAGGTGCATGCTTAAAAGTGATGGAAAATGGCAAAAGGATATATACAATGTACTTTCCTCATAAACTACTTGCATTTGAACTACCGGTAGTTGCTTTGTTGTAGCTTTGGTGCCCACTGCTGTGTCTTAATGTGTTTGCGTTTCTTCAATGTGAAAATTTCGGGGATGCAAGTTTTCAGATTTTTGGAGGATTTCTGGTTTCTTCCTAAAAAAATAATACATGTATTGCCCTGCATTTTCGTTAGCTCAAAAGCAGGAAAGTATATATATGAGTTTCTTGCAGTGAAATATTTATATGAACAAAGGAAGCTTTTTGGAAAACTACAAAAAAATGCTCCTGCACGATTTCAAGCTAACTGGGGGAAAATCATGTAGAAATTTTATAATGACAAGTGTTTCCTTTTTTTTTTAAATGGACTTGATGTTATATGTCATTAGTTTGTTTTTTTTTAGATTCATTTCTGTATTAGGAATAATCACATAAATTTTATTTATGTATCGAGGCCAGTGCAGATGAGTCAAAAGTTCTCATTTGAGAAAATTCTTATGTTTCTTTCTTTGCTCTATACTTTCAATCAATAGAAATTTCAATACTATAAAGTATTGAAATGTTCCCTTTGGAAGGTCTGAAAAATGCATTGATTATATAGCCTTGTAATGTTAAATTGCAATATCTGACTCATCTTTTGGTTGTGAGACACATCAATTTCGTTAAATATCAAAACCAGCTTTTAAAACTTGGCTCTAATTGCAGTGTTGTTTCTCGCTCAATAACCAAACAATAAGACTTTTTGCACATAGCAAACATGTATATTATCATTGTATTTTCTCTAGCTGAAACAAGAAAGGGAAGAAGAGGAGGTAAGGCAAAAGAGAGAAGAGGAACAGGAGAGAAAGAAAAAAGCTAAAAAGAAGGAAGGAGAGAAAGGGCTGGCTGTGTACAGACAAGGCATTGGGAAATACATCAATGCTGCGGCAACGTGAGTTCTTTTGCTCTTACACTATACAGTAAATCTAAAAACTAAAGTAGAGTTCACAAAAACGTTTTTATGTTATAACTTAGGTAGTATTGTTTTTCTCTTGTGTCAAGAAGTAATAGGTTGTTAATCTGCTTTTTATAAACTATTAACTATACAGTAAAGTCAATGTAATTCAAACAAATGTGGATAAGTCAAATACATTGAGTTTGCTTAATTTGATTCGATTCAGGTTACAGATTTTATCCTCTTTCTGTAATTTTCCATACTGGTAATTTGATTTTTGGGTCATTTAAAGTTAAATTTTGTTCCCACTGGGTATAAAATGCCTAAATTAATATGATATTTATAGTTTCATTTATTTGAATCTTTGATTGTGAAAATCTGATGACTTTTCCAGTATGTTCACATATTTTTGCTTTTCCTCTCAAAAGCCAAGAGAGTACATGTATAAATTATAGTGGATTGATCTTTAAATGAATTTGCCAACAGAAGTGTTTGTTAACATGAGGAAGATGCAAAGATGGTTAATCTTCTATGTATTCTGCTTTTCTGTCATGTCATACAAAAATTACTTTGTCACTCACTGTCTCTCTGGCTAATGCAATCATTATCAAAAAGTTTGTTTTCATTTTATTGGGACAGTATAACAAAAAGTAAATACTCTAAGGCAAGCTTGTAGGTTCCAGTTTTACTCAATATTTACTGGGGTACAATAAAATTTTCCATCTTTTGAATGTTGTGCTCTCATGATACAAGGCTTGACAGAAAATTTTCGGTTTTTCTTCTTTTTTTGCCATTGTATGCTTGTCATTTAACGACCATAATTAAACTTACTCACTGTCAGTAAGTGCTTCTTTTTATCATAATCTCTGCCATAAAAAGTGCATCAAGCTTGAAGGAGATTTTGTTAAAAAGTAGCTTGGAAGCCTTAGCGGACTCTTGTCAGTTTCGTTATGGTTCAAAAGATAAGCACACAATGACAAAAGAAGGGAAAATTTATGGACAGGCCTCGTGTGTATGAATTGTTATTGTTAATATTACTTGCTGAGTTAGGCCTACTAAGTTTGCTGCTGTAATTCATTAATCATTTTAAATTAGAGGGGCACAAACTTAATACGCTGCAATGGCATAACCCTTTGAAAAGCACAACTTATTTAGTATCAACAGTTTTATTCAACTCAGAACTACAGTAGTATCCTGTTAGATGCATGTCACTTGGGAGGCTCAAATAGCGTGCGTTTAAAAGATGCGTGCATTTCATATATAAAGTAGTAAAAACTACTAGATCTAGTTATTTTCCTGGACCACACAATCGACAAGGTCTAGACAAGAATATCAAGACATGTATGTCTTTTAACCTAGTGGTTTATCTATTGTATGTGAGCTGGTTTGGCTTGGCAGTTATTGCACTGCAACCATCTATTCATTAACCTTCACCGCCACTCGTGGGTGAAAAACACCCAGAACAAAAAGCAATGAGCTTAATTTTATTGAAAATAACCCACTTTGCCTCTAAAAACCTGTTGTATTCCTCAATGGTTCATATTTCTTTTATTTTTTAAAATTAGTTCAATAAAGTTAATGATAAATTATTTTTAATTTTTTTTTTTAAATATGCATGCCGATTAAGCAGAATCTACTTGTGGGTGAAATTCACCCGTATAGTCTCAATGAGCCTTCAGAGCTAACCTGGGTGTTTTTCACCCACGAGTGGCGAATGGGAGAATTCAAAATAGATGGCTCAAAACAGGTTTTCGGGTGACAATCACCCACGAATGGTGTTAAAGTACACAAATAGAAAGTGGCGGTGAAGGTTAATTTGTTGACCAAAAGGGCGAACCAATGGGGAGGGGGAAGTGTGGTTGAGCTGAACGCTACAATAGCTAATATAGGCTAGCCTACAACAGTTTACCTGTCAGTGCGGTATGGGCGAAGTGTACGTTGCATCATGATCATATCGCTTGCTGTGCTCTAAGGTCTACACAAACCTTCCAACGCAACAGGCCTCTATCCATCTTCTACCCTCTAGGCCTCTCTCTTCACACCCCTGCCCCCAGGCCTTCCTACCCAAATTGAGTAAATGTATCATTGTGGTGGTGACAACAAAGGAAGATGAAAATCCCTGCTGAGTGATTCTGGCTTTTTCCTCGTGTCTCAGTGGTTGCTTGATCCTCTTATTTTTACTGATTTCATAAATCACAGCGGGTGTTAAGACGATACTGATTGTATAGAAAAAATCGGTCATAGCGATTTGGCTTTAGTTAAACCGTAGCGTGCGTTTAACCAGATACCAGATACTACTGTAATTTTGAATGCAAAAATTTGTGAAGTATTTCAGATTAAGGGTTTTAAAGTTGAACATGATATTTCAATTTAGAGAGGACATTTTTTACCATGAGATGGTTTAAATATCTCTTTAAACTTTTTTGTACCAGATAGGCAAAACAGACAAAAAACTGTTAAAAATTGTGTGGTGTGAATGGCTTTATATCTCTAAATTCTTTGTAATTTTTTTCTTGTTACAGCAGATTCTACACATGCATTCTTTTTTGCACCAGGTAACAACTAACATATTTGTTCAAACAAGCAATCTCATTTTTCTCTCAACTCTAGGAAACGAGCTGCTGAAACTGGCCCATCAGAAGCAGCAGAAACCAAGAAAAAGAAAGACGCAACTTACAACTTTGGGAATTTCAGCACATGGTGAAGGGAATCCACAGAACAGGAGCGAAGGGTTGTCTGATATCTCCTAAAAGGACTCTTATAGTATAAGTGTCTACAAGTTTATTGGTTGAAGTTGAGTGATTAGTCAACTATGCTTGAGTCAAATTTCAGGTAACTTGATTAAACTTGATACGTTTTGTACTCCATGACGACAAGAACATTCACATAACTCAATTTTTCACCTTGTCAATATTACTGGAGATTGACTCAAACAGAGTTGACTGTACTCACATGGGACATATTTATAGATGAAGCAAAAATGAATGGATAGAAGAGAAAAAAAATACTCAAGATCAACTATTCAACAAGAATGTATCCATCTCTCCTTTATTAGGTTAAACGGCAGCTTTCTTATATACCATTAACATGTGAAATGGAAGAGATTACGATTTAACATTGACTATAGGATGCTGTAAGACTAAGGGACGCCAAGAATGTTTTACCTTCAATTTTTTATGTTACAAATAAATCATTACATTTTTCACAACTCAATCAAAATCACCAAAACGCCTTGTCCATTCATTAAATAATCCTTGTTGTAGTTGATTCTTCTTGTTTGTATCCCTCAAACTTTGGGAATGCATTGCAAAAGTTCTTAAAAAGCCATTATATTGTCACAATTCATCAAACTCAACAATCTCAGAAAATCTTTTTCTTCTAAAACGCCATCTACGCTATCACAGCTCTCAGTCTCGTTAGACTGCGATGCCAAACATTCAGTTGACTTTGTGTGAGTTGATTTTTGCCTGAGTGGATGTTGATTTCCGAGAACATTCCCCTTTGTTTTAGCTTTTCTGCAAAAAAGAAACTGATAAGTCGATGTCGACTCAACCGTCATGACATTCTAATAGATCCTTATATATCCCTGCCTCATTTACCTGTGTATTCAATAAATCTTTCTGGATAAGCCCATCTTTTCTTTCCTCTTGTAATAAAGAGTGAAGCAGTAGTGTTATAATTAGGCAGTTTAGTGAGCGGCGGCTGGCTGGGCCAGAAGAGTACTGAGCTGCCCCATAGACTTTTGTGACCGGCCGAAGCACATCGCAATTCGGGTGTGTTAAACAACCGCTTGTTTGGCTTTGTTAACTGTGTCAAAAGGTCACTTCTGATACACCAAACGAAAGTAGAAGAATGAAGCTTCAAAATGGCGGCCCCTATGTTTCAATTGGTTCGGTAGAAATAGAGATATTTCAATGTAAAATTTAGACAATTTTTAACACCCTATATTATAAAAACTACTGGCCTTGTTTTTTTTAAACTTTCCTTGATGTTAGATAAAGGTCTTTCCCACCATCTGACCAAATTTCATTAGATTTGAAGCTCCCCAAGCTGAGAACAACCTCTCACAAAATCGCCAGTTCATACACGGTTACACACAACGCCCGATCGGGTCATTCCTAGGTCTAGCTAAGCAATGACATCACGCGCTAACACGGCTGCCGTGTTTCCCCTCGCCGAGACAAACTTATGAGACATATAGCACTTTTTGAAAGTTCATAGGCTTTTACTGAGGGTGATCAGAGAGACTGACGTTGTCAGTCACTATAATTTATCCTACGGGCAAATCTTTGGGGTGATTCAGAGGTTGAATTTAAATCCTAATCATATAAATCCATAAAAATTGACAGTTTCTTTCTTTCCTTGCACATCCTAAATCTATACCTAATTCAAGGTGTCTTGCCGTGGGGAAAGAAAAACACCTTGTAACTTAAATGAATGGGGGTCGGTCTTTCTCTCTCATACAAAAAGGAAAGTCCTTAATCTTTTGACCTGAACTTGATCATTGTATGCCATTTCAAACAATTTTAGTGAGAATCATTTGTGTTTCATCTGACTCTGTGACAACTTAATAATGCTTTGTTTTGTCTGATTACGATTTACATAAAAGACATAATAACATTATTCTAATACCATTAGGAAATTTATTCACTTTGTACACCAAATTCCTGACATTTTGATGTATAGTGTGGGAAACTAGGCATATTTGACAGATTCATGATCATTTTATCGTAAAATTTGTTGTCGGTTGGCACAAAATCTCTCAGATATCCATGTATTACATAATAACATTTTTTGTAAACCATTTAGTTAACAATGATGTTTCTATTTAATTAGTACACAAAATTTCTGACATTTTGATGTAAAATTAAAAGATGTGGAAAACAAGGCATATTTGACTGATTTATGATAATTTTGTCGTAAAATTTTGTAAGATTTTTGTCAGATGACACAAAATCTCTCCGATATATTACATATAACATTTTTTATATACCAATTAGTGAACATTGGTGTTTTTATTCAAGTAGTACATAAAATTTCTGATATTTTGATGTAAAATAAGTGGAAAACAAGGCTTATTTGACTGATTTATGGTCATTTTGTCATAAAATTTGGTAAATGTCACAAAATCTCCATAGTAATTTTGGCCCAAAATTAGGGTAAAATTTAATGCGAAAAAAATTCAAACTTAATAACTAATAAAGATATCATCAAAATTAAAAAAGATCCTTAAAAAGAACAGCAAGACCTATCTTTTGAGCTAGGTTTCAAGGAGCTGTGATAATTTTGAATTTTTCACTAAACTGCCTATTATAATGAGACTGAGACTGAGAGGTAACACAAGCATTCCACTACACAGCACCTTTGAACTGCTTTCTTACCTTGTCTCCACTACCCCATTACACAATTCACACACTCCTGTCACAGTCATAAGTCTAACGTAAAAGAGGGTTGAGGTCACTTCGGCTAGGTAAAAAGTAAACCTATGGTCAGGGATGGGCTAGCCAACGAGTGGGCCTAGTCTACATATTCAGTGCCGGTCTGCCACATGGCCCACAAATCACAGAACATGTTCACGCAAATTACTCCCCCACCCCACCCCCTCACCTTTCCCCCACATCCTCAATAAACCCAATGCTTTTTCCATCTTCTTTAGTCTGCTCAGCAGTAAAGTAAATACATGTACATGTAAGGCCTTGTCTATGTAAGATTACGCCTAGATCTAGATCTATTCTTGTATTCTCCCCTTTCTTTTTTCTGACACACCTACACCATGTCACGTTTTCAGTCCTGCTGTATCACTTATCAGTTCTGACAGTCTTGCAGTTCACAGTCAATCTGTTACTGTTGATTAAGGCAACACCAAGTTAACATCTACTCTAGTGTACATTTACCTCTGCACAAAATACTCAAAATTGAAAGTGTAATTTTTCTTCTTTTATTTTACTACAAATACCATCAGTTGGAAGTGATTTTGGGATAGATAGTTGCAGGGGAACTAACCATGAAATTATAATTGTCCAACCTACTTTAACTTTTTTTAATGGTTCATCCCCTCCTCCCAGCCATTGATGCTTAAGTAGATGTATGGATAAGTCGATGTTGATCTTAAACCCCAAGAGACATCGACTTACCAGTAGTTGACTGTACATCTACACTACACAATTAACTGTTCAGCTGAACAGATTGGGCTCATAGAAGTACTTGTTATATGGATAACCACTGTTGACGCATTTCAGTATAGCTTGGTCCTTTTTTTTTTTCCAGTGACAGGGTTAAATTACTGCATGAAATTCTTATTTTTCAGAACACCAAAATATTCTATGTGAATGTAGTGAAACAGAAAAGAAGGAAGCTCAACATTTGCATCAAAAGTTGACTTCTTTAAAGAAAAAGAAAAAGCTAATATTTTCATTTGGCAAACTTTTGAGACATATTGTATACATGTACACTGTACATTTTTCATATTTTATCTAAACGTGTAAAAGGAATACAGTGGAGTCTGCTCAAGATAAACTTTTGCTTAATATCAACTAGATTTTAGGTCCATTCTTTTATTTTCGTCTTCATGATGTTACTGCTGAGTATAAACTTTAAATTTAAAAAAATCAACTTTTTATTCATGGCCAGAGGGGTTTATCTTAACAGGAGTCCACTGTCCAATGGAAGACAGAAATCATTCAGCAGGGATACTCTAGCCACCGGAAGAGTTTCTCATCAACTGTGTTTATTTAAAAAATCCTATACTTTGCGGTAGACAGACAAACTGCTGGAGTTGTGGCTCATGGCTACAGTTTTTAACGTTTTTTTTTATCTTGCAAAATAGAAGATAGATACAGTGGAATCCTGATAAAGTCAACACCTTGGGACCAAAAAATGTGTTGACTTCTGAACTCATTATTCAAAGTTTATAAGGTTAAATCCTCTTTATTCGAGGTTTATATTGAGGCCTACAGAAAGTTTTCCTTCTAATCCCTAGCAGTTTTATCTCTCCGAAGCATGAAAGTTTTATGATAAACACTGACTGCTCAATGTTGCTATCCTATAGCCTATGAAATAAGATTATTTCTTCATTTAAGCAAGGTTGGGATGAGAGAATAAAGTGCTATAGAGCTGAGAAGTAACTTAATAAAGGAGTATAATTCGAGGTTTTTCTTCATTCCCAAGAGCTTCAAATTATGAGTTTTCCACCATATAGCCATTGAACCAGAACTGAGAAAGACAAGAAATAAGATACTCTGAAGGTGCTGTCCAGCATCCAAAAATAGATGGAGAAAAAGTAAAATAATATATCCAAAGACTTACAAGGCATAAATAAATAAAGAAATAAAAACAAAGATCAAGTATTGACTCTGGATTTATTTCACTGAATTGTTCATCCTGAAAATTTAAATTAATTTATGTATATGTACACATTGCAACAATATCAGTGCCATTAACATGTTCTCTTGGATGTAAGGTAAGGACACTATGTAAACAAAATATTGCAGCCATAACAATCTGAACATAAATGGAATAACAGTATGTAGTTTGTGTAGTTGTTATGGCGTCATATGATACTTTTAAATAAATGTAAATCACCCTTGAGAAATGTACATTTAATGATTTGCTTAGGAATATTATATACTGTAGTTAAATATTGAAATGTAATCTAGACCCTTTTTCTCAGTTTGCCATATCGAAATGATTCACATTACAGTGCATTTTTACATGATTTGTCATAGAAAAAATGGAATCACTGTTCAAACAAAAAAGTTTCATATGACTGGATTAGTACTTGTGGTAACTATTTTAATTCACAGATGTCGGGTTTCCTCTGAAAGAGAAAATGAATCGATTTTTTAAAAATCTGTACAAGAACTGATGGTTCAACTATTCTAAAAAAAATAAACATAAATATTAATGTGCCAAAAAAAATTGCTACCTCTAAAACCTGATGCAGTGGAATCCTGATAAAGTTGACAGCTTAGAACTGAAAAATGTGTTGACTTTAACCATTACAAAGATATAAAGTGTTGACTTTAAGTGGATTCCACTGTATATGTTAATGTATTTAGACATAAAACCCTCCCACAAGTATGCCACTTATAAAACAAGGTAACAGGTCATGTAAAGTAACGAGAGATTTTTGTAATGACCCTACTATAGTGACTATACCATATATAATAACCCAAGCTCCTTGGAATCTAGTCGAGCCAGCATAATTTTATTTTCACAGCCAATAGCAGTGGTAATGTGGGCAATAGATTTTTATTGACTCAGAGCTTAAATTTGCAAGGTGTTAATGAATCTCATAAAGTAAGAAAAAGGTGATTGTTTTTTTCAAAAACAAACTCATCTGGACTGGTTAAGAGATATTTGGAGATATATTCAAGTTGTTTCTGGTCAACACAAGACTTGGGAAACTGTATACACAGCCAAATTAAATTTTAAAGTTTTCAGCAATAGCTCAAAGCATGAACAAAAACCAAGGGCAGCAATTTAACCCTGCGGTCTCAACAAAAAGTTTATCTTTTTAAGACATACACTCAGTGAAACTATCATAGCAAAAGTTAGTATGTTATATTTCAAAAGTTACATCTGACACTCTGTAGTTTTGGTAACAGTTTAATCCCAACATCAGTCAAGATTAAATTTTCTAGATTTTTTTTTAGATCTAAAACTTATAACACAGGTACAATAATTTGTTCATCAAAAAAGTCAAATATATATAATTTTTACTTGCCCTCAATGACATTATTTTTGTTTGGTGACATTTTGACCAAAAAAAAACCAACAAAATATGGCATTGTTTCTGTTTGGTGGCATTTTGAGTTTG
>BMAT01000778.1:196419-206507 GCA_019649035.1 Elysia marginata | reverse complement strand
AACATTACAAATCTGCGATATGCTGATGACACTGCATTACTTGCAGGCAACATAATAAGTTTATGAGAAGAATCTTTTAAATCTTCTACAGAGTAGATGAGGCTGAAACTGGGGCTGGGATTAAATTAAACGAAAAGAAGAGAAAGATGTTACAAGTACTTCCTAAACACAACAGATAAGAAAAGATAAAGTGGAACAAATCTGACCTGAAAAACGTTGATGATTTCCAATATTTAAGCTCTGTAAAAACTGCTGGTGGGTCATGTTCGAATGATATAAAAATAAGAAAAGGAATCGCTAAAAAGAAAATGTTAGAGCTGAACAATGTATGGAATGACCACAGCATATCTTTAGCCTTAAAGATAAAGTTGCTTAAATGTCTGATATGGCCAGTGTTGGTGTATGGACGTGAAGCATGGACACAAAAGAAAGAGGATGATAAAAGGATTGAGGCTGCTGAGATGTGTTTCCATAGATACATAGAAATGGACCGACGTGAGAACAAATGTTAGTGTCCTCAAAGACATCGGAACTACTCTCACTCTGCAGCAGACGATAAACACCAGAAAACTTAAATATGCTGGTCATGCCTTGCGCAACCCTAGAACAACTCTCATGAAGACTGAGTGTGAAGGAAAGTTGGAGGGTACAAGAAACAAAGCACGACCACCAGCCTCCTTGGTCTCTAACTTGGTCACTGTCAGTGGGATGAGTCTGCACAAGATGGTCTGGGCAAGTCAAGACAGAGATGGGTGGATGAAGATTGTCCACATGAGTGCTGCGGCCAACACTGCATCCGGTGACGCCGGCAGTTAAGACAGTTAAGACTTGTAATTATTTAGCTCGACAGTGATCTAGCGTATCCCTTTGTGAAAAACCAAGAAGCGTTTTTTTCATTACTTTGACACAATGATTGCTTTGTTTATTTGCCACTGTACTCATTGATAGTGATTTGTTGAACAGCTGATATTTTTGTAGTTTGATGCGCTCTAAATACTTTATCTGCAATGAAGTGTATTTGATCGTACTTAGTTTGGCGTGTATCAACTATGTTTTGGACATTAAAATTGTTCTTTTCAAGAATGATGTAGACATTCAATTGTCAGGTTAGGAGGATTGACATAATTTGTTTTTTTTTTTACTGTTTAAGACAATACAAAGACTAATTAACTCTTATCACAAAAGCGAATTGTCTCTGATATGGTTATAGTCAAGTATATGCTTCTATGCGTATCTTATCAGGAGTTGTAATCCGTGTTGCATAATCAGTGCGTTCTAAACCTACTAATGACTGAGTTTGACCCGTCCAACCTGGTTTTTCTACTCTGGCCGCTACAGTATGTACATAATGTTCTTTTGCACATAAAAGGGAAGATACAGAAACAAAAACTAGGCAAATCTGTTAAATAACAGATACCTGAGGTAAAACATTGCCATTAATACAATATTTAATTTAAAAACCATAGGTTAACTAACATACACCACAAAAAGTCGGAGGGTGGAGGAACATAGGCCTACAGTAGCAAAAGACTCGTACATCTTTTTATCTAAAACTTTTAATTAAAGACATTAGAAGACTGCAGAACTCGAGAAGGTTATCATTAAAGAGCCATATAGTTTGTTCCAAAAATTATGTCTCAGTTACTTTTCAAAGACTGCTCATCTTTATATAATTATTTATTGTTGTTTTTAAAAAAACTTTCCTTCGAGATTTATGAAGTTTTTGTATTGATTTAAATATAGGGCTAGTTTCTGTTTGTTTGTTTTTTTTGTTTTTGTTTTGTGGTTTTGATCATTGAAAATCAACGCAAATCTAAACTCCAAGCTCAAGCGGTTATCTATAAGCGATGTAGCATAGTAATAATTGTTTGACATGGATAATTAACTGGCATTATTTTCGTGGCAGCTTCATCTTGATGGAAGGAAAAAAAACGAGAACTTCCCTTGCAGTAGTATAGACTTAAATTTCTTCTCTTGGGTTTCCTTTCCCTTGATTGCGCCGTTAAAAAGGTTTATTTTTTACACTGCTAGATTAATTTCAGTCTGCTATTTGTTTACATCTAATTACAGGGAGTGTTTGCAAAAATGCGTTGTCAGTAAGAATAATCAAATCATTATTGTCTTACCTCACTTGCGTGGATGACATTTTGACATCTCCTTTCATATTTTCATTGCGACAAAGCACCAGTGACTCAAAGACAACTTGACCTTGTTTTAGTTTTAGACCAACAGAAAAAGGACACATACCATGCCTGACAATGAGTCAACTTAAGAGGATATTTGAATTAGCAATGGCTGTAATTAAGCATTACTAGAGAAAAATGCGGTTCTTTTCTCTTCATAATAGCAGGGAGAACTTCTGTTGAGATTGAGAATGCTTTAACTAATGCTCTCTATGTTTCTTTAATGTCTGCTTTATGAATAGAAAAAAAGTTGCAAATATATCTTTGTGAATACTCTAAAAATCAAGGATTTATTATATCAGACAAAGAAAGTAATAAACGACTTCACTTTGTAAAAATATTCAACCAAGAAATAAAATATTAAACAAGTGGTAAAAGAATTTGCCTTGAAGTACAAATGTTATACCTGTTTCTGTTCTTAGAGTCTTTGATTTAAGTCTATATATAGTTTTTTTTTTTATAAACTTTGTTTTCTACAACCCCCCCCCCCTTTACCCTGTTGTTAAGCGTTATGACACTGTCTAACTATGATGGACAGACTTATGTCGTTGTGGACTGCGAACCTTTCTTTTGCGGTGTTGGCCCATACATCAGAAACAACATTTCTCAAAAAGTCCTCTTAAACTTTATGGTAAAAGTTCGAATTTGGCTGCTACTGCAATGTTTATAACAATGAAATGGTTTTATTTGTTATTCGGGCAGAATGACCGGCGCTCAGAGTCTTCGCGGATGTTGGAGATTTTAGAATTTAAACAAAACGGGGAAATTTTTGCGAAGTTCTTTGTCGCCATAGCTTTAGCTAGCCACGAAATTCCTTCGTTAAATAAAATAAGTCTATAAATGACTTCACAGAATAGAACTTGTCACATGAGTGTTCACTTTTTCCACAAAACCTTGAAAGTTGTGGATGAATTTCTAAACCATTACTGAGTCAGGTTCTCTCTACTGCGCGCTGTTCTCGTTTCCTTATTTCGTCACAAAACCGTGGGGAGTAAGGGCGAGGAGTAACATTTCGTATTTTCGATGGCGCCTGACTGTAATGGACATGGCGAACTTTATATTTCGATGTTTACTTGCGTTTGTTGTCTATGTGAGTTCTATAGTCTTTCACAAAGCACTTGTGGTCGATACCTCTAATGTTCCTAGTTATACATGTAAGACTAGGCTACCATGTATACATGTATATATATAATTTTCATATGAGATAAACCTATATAGAATGTGACCTGCTTGTTGAGCAGGTGTCTGCGCCATCTGAACAAGATTTAATATTAAGGGCAGCGAGACTTTAAAAATTCCAATAATGTATAGGAAGCCCTGAATTTTATAACCGAAAGCGTATGCGGTTCCACGTTTAACTTTATTTGGGAGAGAGGGACCTATTGTTATGACTTTTAAATGATCTTTATCTCAAAATATGCAATTCTAGCTTAGGGGAAACCGAGTAAACAATAATGTATAAACGTTGGCATTAAAATAATATCCCCACTCTACAAAATTAAATTCTTTGCAGTAATTCAAAATGCACCTGAGAAACTGTTTTCACAGCTAAGCTAAAGGGTTTGTCACAACAGGAATATTAACAGCCTAATCTCTGTATTCAACCCACGCAACAGCTCCGTTTAAACCCTCGTCTGTGTAAATTTTCCCCGAAAATAAAGGAAATTATTCACAACCTCAAATGGTTGTACATATAGTTGTAAGGCAATATAAAATTGTATTTTTTAAAACATTCTTCTCAATATTCTACCTTTTTGTGCGTGTGGCAAATAAGAGACAATGTTGGCTTGGTGGTTTAGTGATTTGGTTATAATAGACTGTGTCTTTCCCCAGCAGGTCAATACACCAGAAGAAAGTCAACTGATATTTCAGAGCATAACAATACGGCTGGCTGTCTTGCACTTCAAATTTCTAGCATCTCACATTATATTCCCAGCTGCGATTGGTGGTTATTATTTTTTATATCTCCTAAGTCTTCTTTATAAGATTTAACCTGCTGGCGGAACAAGATAGTCGAATCTGTCACGTGTGTGGTGGCCCAGGAAAACCAGATCAAAGTCGCCAAAGAACAAACTGAGGTTTATACTTTCAAAGGTAATTTGGGTGTCCTTGGTTCGTTTTAAAGTTTTGAGCCCTGCTGAAACTTAAACAATTTCTGCACCATCTAGCCCATTTTGATTAAAATCACTATCATTAAATTTTTGTCTTTGTAAAAGCCACTGTAATTATACAATTTACTGGCCTGTTCCGTTGCTTGTTTTCCTACATCGCAAACTGTTGATCGCCATATCTCAGGTTGTAGTTGAAATTGGAAAAGGATAGCGGAATTCCGAAATGTTAAGAACTGAAGATGTTTAGATGAGAGGTTTAATAAGGTTTTCATTGGTCACCCAACATATATAAAAAAGCCATAATGCGGTGAATAAATCTTTCAGTATGTTTTGATAGATGCGGATATGATACTATGTGGAAACCTTAACTTTTATAAGATGGAAGATAAGGAAAGTTAGATCCATTACTTTCAGGAGTAAAGCACTGGCAGCATGAGCTGCGGTTGCGAATCGAACCCTTATTGGTCGGGTCACAAGTTTGACGTGCACGTCATTTGTCAAGTACTCGTAAACAACTATTTTCTCGAATAACGTTGAACCCGATTTTAAAGAGCATGGTCGACATCGAACGGTAAACATAAAGATAACGTATCCTACCAACTTCATATTTTTGTGTTTCCCCTGTGTTGTCTTTGATTCTCCAACCAGCTTTGCATATCTCTAGCCTCCCTTTTTTAAAAACTATTTTTCTCCAAACAAAAGGGAAACATACCCTCACATATTACAAAATAACTTGTAGGCCGAAACGCCTACACCTTGTATTCACAACGATCCACGGTGCCCTGGAAATTTGCTTTTCATAATTCTAAAAGACTATCATGGCCTTTAATGACACCGAAAATATTTCAATCAAAAGGACACAGAGATCAAATTTATGTAATCAGGACTAAGAATTTAAACTATGTGTTAATTACTTAGCTCTGATTTCTCATTCAAAGGGTTTTTTTTTAATGAAAACTGTTCCATAATTTGATGGGTTTTTTACGCAACTAATTTTGTAACAGAAATGTGTGGCACTAGAATTGTGGAGTCAACTTTCTGATTATTAAGCCCAGTTCAGTTAGTATAGAACCTTGTCATTCTTAGGGCGCTATGTAGTTTGGGCCGTAACAAGGTGAGTCAAAATAACGAAACAGCCTAAACGAATCACTTTCAACATTACTTAGTCTTCTATAAAATTTATCTGTTTTCCCAAAACAAAAAGAACAAGGAGAAAATTGTCCGCTCGAATTAAAAAAAAAATGTACAAGTTTAAAAATGATGCGGAATAGCTTATGTGGTATTTGCTCAACATACAATGTCACGACCGCAGTGAAAACATTGTGAAATCGGTTTTAAAAATAACGTTTTTCTCTTTATTTAAACCTTTTTTAAGTAAAGTCGAAACAATGCGGGTTATCATTTTCACATGTACATTTTTCATGTTGACCCATAGTCTTGCTGCGGCAAACGCTTTGACCTTAAATCTTGTGCGAACTCACATTTCAATGTGACGAGAGCAAACTGACAAGAGGGCGCATTGCCTCGATAAGCTAGGCGAATAAGGTTAGTTTTACAGAGGAAAATCGCCACCTCTCATCAGTGCCAACATTACAGACATTACGGTATTTTTCCTTTCAAAAGTTAGCAAAGGATTTCACCACGCCCCTTTTCCAGTATTATCTTGTAGCACCTAAAAATTATACAACAAAGAAGGATAACAGAATAAAAAAATAGTAAAAAAAATAAGGGGGGGGGGAGTAAACAAGAACAAACAAGCAATCACAAAAAAACAAGAATAAGTTTTTGTCTAGGCAATTGTTCCATTGACATGGTTATTATCGGCATGATTGAGACAAAAATTAACAGAGCCATTATTTTGAAATCAAATAGGCATCAGAGTTATTATGAGTGCAGCAGTTGCAAGTAAAAAAAACTCGCCTTGAAAGGAAAGCTTTAATAAAGAAGAAATGGGAAAAAATAAAGTTTTCCTTAAAAAATAAATGGGTGACAGAAGTGGGAATTATAAGGATGTGCAAGCAAAAAGGGTGTAAGATAAAAAGTTTTAAAAAAAGGAAAGAGAGAAAAAAGAATAAGCGACGTAGGTAGTAAAAATAGATAGAAGTATAAAGATATAGATCAAGGGGCATAGAGAGGAAAAGAGAACAAAAGAGATAGATAGACAGATCATTACACATTGTTAAATTTACTTAGTTTTTTAGCCCTGACATCACTTCTAAAGTTCAGTTTGTAAAGCCGATTTCGTCTTCTCATATTCTCTCTCTCCCTCCCTTTCTCTATTCCCCCCCCCTCATTCTCTCTCCCTCTTAACCCCCCCCCCTCTCTCTCTCTGAAACTATGAAGTCATGGCAGGGCTTAAAGACGAGGTAATTACAAAACTTACTATGCCCCTTAAGTTGAGCACAACATAATCCTCATCCACCCACTTACAGGAAACAAAGATAATGAAGAGAAATTATGATATTAGTACGTTTAGTGGGATAAACTCATTGTGTGTGGGATTTCATATATTTCAACCTAGTCGGCATGGGGCCAAAGATTTATGTGCTTATCGAGTCCCTAATTGTCTCTCGGCATCCCCCCCTCCCCACCTGTTTCATCTCAGCTTTCATTGCTATGCGTCATGCTGTGGCATGTTTCACAGTTTTAGGTCCTTCAGTTCACTTTTTTCTGCTCGTATCCTATCAATATGAACTTTACATGAATAGATATTCCCTCCACCACAACCTCTTCCTCGACCTCTCTCCCTTTTACTCTCTTTTTCTCTGTACCTTTTCTTCTATCAGAACAAATGTCAACCGATTCCCAACATTTAGATATTTGTGCAGCAGCCTCAATCAGCCGGTAGCATTCTCTCTTAACCCTCTCGTTTTTCTCCCATTTATCCCATTCCCGCTTCAACTCCCGACTAAAACAAAACAAAAACTCAGACAAAAAAAAACAAAGTTATGTATTCAGCGCACCAAAGTGCTATAAAAGTGAGTGACCAGCTTGGCTGGATCTAGCCGAGAAGCTTGTCTACTTACACCGACCGCCACTTGGAAGCTTGTCCAGTCTGTATCACTCTGCCAAGTCTCACAAGTTTAGATTGATGGAGAAAATTGTTACCTTTGTAATTTTCCTGGCAGCAGCATCACTGGTGAGTATCAAAACAATGCGAGAGATGGGGCTAACTTGAGCACAAGTCATGTCTTAATCTTGCGACTAGTGTTAAAGAGTCGGATGTCGCAATTTTGTATATTACAAGGCGTCTCTAGGACGGTCAATATACACCGTACATGCATGGAATTTGGTTAAGGGAAAATAAAAAAGACATGAGGAGGTTTAACTTATTTTGCTTTGTTATTATATAATAAATATGAATTATGTGACGAAATCGGCAGGATTGACCTGATAAACACAAGCAACCCTAATTTTTTGCTTTAGTTTTTTGTTTTGTTTTTGTTGTTGTTGCAGCAAATACTAAATTCTTAAAGAATAAATCCGTATGAACACCCTGTAGAAAATTTATTGATGCATGGCTTAAAATTTACCCATAAGGCATCAGTAATTTGGAAGACAGTTATTTAAACTTATGATCAAGGGTTTCATGACACTACGTGTTATAAAACATTTCGGGGAAAAACTGAGTAGAGGGATAACTGTGGATTTTTCTTTATGAAGTCTCTAGCTGATAGAGAATATGACGTGCGAATAGTGAGACTAAACAAATAAGAAAGACCTTTGAATATATCGACAAACATATGCTAAAGACTCCTTTAGAAAGCATAGGGCGCTCACATTTATAAAAGGGGAATTTCGTATGGTTCCCACCCAAAAAAATAGGCGCAATATCAATACTAATAATAGACGTTTAATAAAGGGCAACAAAAGTAGTGCCAGAAATATCAAAACTCAGCTACTAGAAAAGACTGCAAGCATTGGACCGTCCACGTTTAATGTATAGAAGACTATGTGGAAATTTGATAAAAGCATACAAGTTAACATACGGCTTCTATAACGTTAATGTTGAAGACATTCAATAAAGACATCAGAACAAGAGGTCATTGCTACAAATTAGCAAAAACAAAGCTGCGACCTAGGTGTAAGAAAAAAAAAACTACTTAGGATAGTTGAGACATGCGATAACCTCCATGAAACCATCGTCACTGCCTGAAGTATTAACTCATCAAAAACCAAGTCGACGAACTACTGCACAAACATGAATTCTGCATGGATTTCCCTCTCACGCCAGTTCCTTGATCTACACAATTCAGTGGGAATCGGGATCCAGACGATCGACAGGCCCACGGCTCAACAAGATGATTTGTCTTGTATTCTTGTAATAAGTTGTTTGCGCAAGAATCTAGAAATAAAAAAAAATGGACGTAATGCGTTTTGTCGTGATATCCTTCAATTGCTGAATTCTTAAAGAATAAATACCCCTAAACATTTCGTGTCAATTCCATCAATGCATGGCTTAAAATGTTTCATAAGTGCATCAATATATTCATGCAACAAGTACTTGGCTTGTAAAAAAATTTTCAATATCTTTGAAAAAAAATTAAGCCAACCAAAAAAAAAATGCTCAGTGATAGCTTAAATGGGTTTTTTGGCAACTATCGCCAATATAGTTATTTTGCTACGTCTCCTTGAGCGCAAGCCGACTCCAGTGTGGCGTCGTAGTTTATTGGTAGACGCTTCTCTTTCAGACCACGAGGTCCGGTGGTCGAGCCCTGCGTTCGGCAGATGGACGTTTAGTCTTTGACACATATTTCTTCACCGCACTCAGACGTTAAATCAGTACTCAGCTATGGGCAATGAAAGATCATGTTAGTATGTTAGAGCAAAGTTCTGTTATAGCTGCTGTTTTGTGAATTCCGAAAATTATTTGGTTGGTTACGGCCTGTTGGGAAACCTAGGTCAAGCGCTTAGATTAGGCGCTTTATAAAACTCTATTTTGCATTTTTACTCAGTGACACGGCGTCTTTGCCGCATCTTAATAGATGGAATCAGATGGCCTTTCCAATCTAATGCGCCCTTATACGACCAGACAACTAAAAATAATTTGAAAAATAACAGAAGACCGGCTTTCAGGTTATCAACCCAAGGGATACACTCAAAAAACTAAATATTTAGAAAAAAATGAGTTGTGTACCTTTGACATAACACATTATAAATGACTTATACCAATTTTCTCTCGAGCGTCCCTTCAAATCGACCCGTGTACCGATCTGGAGCCAAATAGCTCGCCATACACTGGGGGGTTGACAGGTTTAAAGCATTGCCATTGGTATAAATGTTGTCATTAAGCCGGTTCTACAAACCAGGCCACAAATCAGGTTATACTCTTGTGTACTATCAGACGTCGCGTGGACCATAACATAAGCCTCCGTGGTGAACAAGCCCAGCAGCGAGAAATAAACAAATAGGAGCATTAGGGCTCAGCTGATCTATCTTTTTCGGGTTTTTAGAAAGTTAGAACAGATTAAATCACATTTGGGGCGGACCGGTCCTCTCAAATTTCATTGAAAGATCTCCTCACGTTGGTGTGACGGCCTCTATTTCGGTGGCCTAGACAATAACATAACCCGGGAATAAGTTAAATCACACCGGCGTCGGGAACGGCTGACAGACCGTGACATTTATAGACATAGTGGGGTTTTACGCCCTCGCTGCAGCCACCTAGGATCAAGCTCATTCCTTTCTCTCAACGTACACTCCATATGTGCAACGTCTATCCTTTTATTCGTTATGCCGAGGACAATACGGACTTTAAACAGCAACGCGTGAGCATGACGGGAACGTCTGTGGG
>BMAT01000778.1:131095-143073 GCA_019649035.1 Elysia marginata | reverse complement strand
GGTTGGTCTAACCTCGCTTGCACATGTCAGAGGTTACCCAGGTTATTGTGGTTGAGGGGTTTGAGATTGACAGTGAAATTTCTCTGGTTCAGTCTCCTAGTGTATTTTCCCATACAACTGAAATATGCCAATTCTTCTCTGGTCAACAAGTAATAATATTCAAACATTGCTACTATATATACTAGCTTTACCCTTTATGGTTTTAAAACTCCAAACATGTTATAAAAGCATGTGATTCTTTGCTCTTGAATTCATGGCAGTTTCAGGTAAATATTTATTTTACATTTAAGTGACCCATTAATATTTTGCACACAAACATAAATTCATCGAAATTTCTTTCTCTTTTTGTTTTGTATTTTAGGGCCTGCACCTTAGACAGGAACACTTCCACTGTTTCAGTGAACACGGGCAGGCCGGACATTATCACTTTGACACCACACCAGAGACTGCCTCATATCTTGGCTACTTCAATGTGGCAGAGGCTGTCTACAGAATTGATCTTCCTACAGACACAAAATATTTGTTCTAAAGATGAGGAATCTACAATGGACGTTGTATCCAGCAACCTTGGGCTTAATAAACACTTCAACGGACTGAAGTGAAGCCATGATTTCTCTTCTCTGACTGTTATAAATCAACTTTTATACAAAAAGCTATTTACATACAAACCTTGTTTTCCAAGAACTTAGAAGGGAAACTAATACTTTTTTTTTATGGTGGGTCATTTTAAACCTATTTTGCTGGACATTTTTTCACTTATCAGCAATACTCCTATCAAAGAGAGAGCAGGATTTATGATGTTGATTTAAAGTGGACTCCTCTTGGTCTTAATTGGGGATGGGTTTATTTTCTTGTGAAACAACTTATACGCAGTCTACTCATTATAATGGAATACTCAAGAAATGCACACAAGCTTCAAACAAAAACCTCCAGTTTGAAACACAGTTCTGTCACATTTTGAATTCCTCGGGAACAAATTTAGCATCAAACTATCCAAAAAATCAAATTATTAGTATAGTAGTAGATACCTCATAATTTAAATCTTCCAGAAGCAAAGAAAACTTTTTGAATTAAGAGGATTCGAATTTTACCGATCCACTTCACAGACTATAAATTATGATAGCACCTCCCTTTCTCACCCCGCCATTGTATACAGGCAGAAGTAAAATGATACCATAAACACCTTTGTATGAGTTCTGGGATGAAAGTTTTGTACAGAGACTTCAAATCATAGCTTTTTATCCCTCTAAGCTTTCAATCTGGTAGGGATCAGAAGGAAAAACCTTTAGAAACTTGAATGAAGAAAATTAACCTACATCAACTTTGAATTATAAAATCAAATATAACAAAGCTTTAGAGGAAACATAAAGAACTTTGAACTGTGACAATTTTGAATCATCAGCCTTTGATTTTGGGACTTTTCAGTACAAGAGAGCGTAAAACAGGTAGTCTGGAT
The DNA here is from genome assembly GCA_019649035.1 of Elysia marginata. Lineage (NCBI taxonomy): Eukaryota > Metazoa > Mollusca > Gastropoda > Plakobranchidae > Elysia > Elysia marginata. The sequence goes on along the minus strand of BMAT01000778.1, from coordinate 141,617 downwards.
AGAGCTCAATTTATTGTCCAGGTTGTAATTATTTGGACACAACTATATATAACTTGCTCAATAAAAGATTTTTACAAAATAAATGGATTTTGCAAACTGCTTTCACTAATGATTACTTTCTTTTCTCAATTGAGATGCTCTTCAGGAGCCAATTACACTGTGACATAAGGTTGACTCAGGCAGTCCTGGTACAATTGTACAACTGAAACTCAACTTCAAATTTTATGTACACCTTTTCGACTTATAATTAGTTGAATAATTATCATCCAACTTATAATGAATACTGTTACCTCCATAATATATTATATTGCTGTACATGTGTGTACTTGTTTGTAAAAGTACTAAGACAATTTTTCATGCATATGTCAGAGGTTTTTTAAAGATTATGTTAACTTGTTTTACACAGAAATTTTAAACTTTATGAAATATTGCTTCTACAAGTAAAACAATGACTACAAAATAATAAATGTGTCTTTCAAGTTTAAAAAACTGAATTATAAAATACAACTTTAGAGCTCTATTTAGAAAGTCTTGAAAAGTTTCAGAGGTAGGAAGAGCCAAGGGAACCTCATTGGGTTTGGGAACACCATAAACAGACTGAAAGAGGTTATGAATTTACAATGGTAGTTTTACTCAGAGGTGGTGAAATACAAGTCTTAGTGTGTAAAAGGATTCAAATTCTTCTTCTCGTTTATGGAGTGCAACCTTCACTGTATTTCATATTGCTCAATTGGGCCTCTAAGATAATTTGTCAAAATTAGGAAGCAAAAGAAAGATATAGAGATTTAAAGGCAACAGTCAATGTGCAACTAAAGAAAAAAAAGTTTTGGCTTCAGAATTCACTTCCTATATTTTTTTTTTCAAATAAGCAGGAAACACATAAAAAGCTTTGTGAAAAATAACTCTTTGCACATCGTGAAGAGAACTTAACATTCAGAAGTGTACAACCGTTTTATTTTACTTTTATTCATACAATTTTGGCAGGATTCTTTCAATGTAATAGTAGCGGAGCATGGGCTTATATTTCTTCAATAATTTTTCGGTTCACATTGATTAATTAGCTCTCATTTTACTGAAACAAGTGTGTGTTTTTGGGAGGTTTCAAGGCACTTGCAGTTTCATATTTTTGTTGTTGGTCTTGTTTTGTTTCCACTTCTAAGCATCTCATTCAGTTTATTGTGAGTATTAATGAATATGTAGATTACCATAATGAACAAAGACATTGTGCTTGACGTACAAGTTTACTCTTGAGTTGAAATTTAAATAAGTAAATTTTTTAATTAATGGCCACATCCATCTTAACTTTTAAGTTTTTCGTTTCTTTTATTGACAAGAAAATACAGCAACCATCTTTAAAGAAAATGAAAGGTTGCACCATTTTTTTTAATTGAATATGTTAATTCAAGTAAAAGTAAACCCGTAAGGTAATTGGCTATTTTGTTTACAGCCCCAATCATGTCATAAGTTATGATGGCCTGCTCCAAGGAAAAACAACTCTGCTACACAATGTTGGGTTCAGAACAAACAAATTAAAAAAAAAAACAACTTTATTTTCAGCGTGCATTTTGCATTAGAATCAAAACAACCAAACTGTAAATGAATGAAACAAGTTGAGAAAATAGATAGCAACAAAAAATAATAAAATCATTCCAGAAATTTGCAAAAAAAAAAATACTGAGAAAAAAATAATTTCGGAGCGAGGTATTATTATAAAAAAAAAAAGATAAGCTTAAATTTCAATGAACTTTATACAAATGGATTTTTAAAAAACCCAACTTTCTTCACATCAAGATATCATAGGATGAAACAATGTTTAATGCTAGAAAGGAAGTCAGCAAAAATGATATGCAGTTCCTTTGATGATAATAGTGGAAAAAAGAGTAGCAAAAACAGCTAGAGATAGGACTGTAAAAGCTTTTGAATAGGTGATGATATAGAAATAAATGTTGCTGTATTATAACACAACAATAATACTCTGGTATGTTGAGTATGCACATTCCTGTTTTTAACATGCACAAATATGTCAACCATAAATGAAATGAGTGAAAAATTTGCATTCACTCTAAATAACAAATTTTTAAAAAAAATCTAATAAACTTTCATTCCCTTCATCTCCTCATCCAGATAACATTCATCACTGCATCATAGTCTAAACTGATTTTCACCAGATAGTCTGCGAAAACATACATATATAAAACTGACGGCAAACTTAAGTTATCATCTTCAGACAAATTCTCCTAAAAAAAAATATAAGGCCATCTTATACCAATAAAACAAATAAAAATTATCTGACTCCGTAATGTATTTGTCAAGCCGAGAACTCTGGTAAAAAAAGAGTGACAAAGTTTCTGCCTTATCGTTAAAAAAATTGTTTAAAGACTACAAGGCATCATGGAGAATGAGCAAGCAAAAATTACTCAACAAAACCAAGGTGAAAATTCTGTGATTTTGAACAAGAGGAGTGAGATATGTCCCAATTAAATTATACTTGTGGTAAATAAATTGATTATGTCTTGAAAAACAGATACAAAATCAATAAAACAAATCAAAGGCCCTAAGTATCAGGCAAAGACAGGGTGACAATTTTTTCCAAGTGAATAAATCCGTGAATCTACAAAATAGGCATGTATACAGTTTTCCAATAATACTATAGGATACACTACTAATGCATGCAAAATGTGACTGAACACATATGAAAAATAAATAAAAATATAAACAATAAAAGCAACATGATTGTGTATGCTAAAAAAATAAATAAAAACTAAGGTGATTTAACAAATATGGGCGGGAGAGGTGAAAAAGTACTGTGATATGTGCTAAGGAAAAATCAATAGAGATGATAATAGTAATAACTCAACACTCAATAGACCTAGAAATTTTGCAGGGCCTAGTCCAGTTCAGCAAAAAGAGTAATACTACAGGGACTTGCCAATACTTCAACATGCAACATGTCATTTTGTTCGAAAACAAAAATTAAAATCAAACGATAAAGATGTCTTGCAGTGATACTTTTAAATGCCTCTCTTAAAAAGAGATTTTTGGCTTTTCCTACAAGATCAAAATAAGCTATTTAATAGGCATTTCAGAGCTGAAGCTGTACAGAGCATGTCTTACTTATCAGAGGGAATAAATGCCTTCCTCATAAAGATCCTTCCCTGCTGTCTAACCTACATCAAGCTGCCATTACTATTGTCAATAATGTTATAAGACAAAAGATGCATAATATGCCCAGACAATTTTGTTCCCTGTTGAGCAAGTCTATTGGTTGGTCCAGTTCGTACACTTGTTTGGTCACCAAATGCATTTCTACTTACAACATCTTGAAATTTAAATGGAAAATATCGGAATGTCTTCAGACCAATCCAGACAGTTCGAAAGTCCAAGGAAGTAAAAAATTGTTTTGCGAACTACTTTACATCCATCTTAGAAAAAATGTAGAAAGCTAAGTTTTGCAAGGTTGAGTCAGTTAATAAAAAACTGTCTGCTTAACTTTTGTCAAGTTTTTGTATATCTTGGCAGAGTAATATGTACATGTATGTATGATATCCCCTCATTAGGCTCGGGTGAACATTGCCTCTAAAACAAAACTCATGAGAATGAATGTTTGAAGCAGATGCAAAGCTGAAGATGGTCACACTATGACACCTGAAATTGCACCGTCCATACATAATGAAAAAGAAAAAAGAAGTATCACTCGATTTTGGCCCTGTCTTTCTTACGCCACGTTTAAGACTTGCTAATCAAAATTTAAGCATAGCCATATTAGATATATGAGTGCGTAAGTTAAGTTGTAAGACAGAACTAAGCAGCCTTAGAGAACAAATTGATAATGTTTAGAGTTTCTTACTTTTAGATTTTAGGACAGATGTTTGGTCTAACATATTTGAGAATGGTTTAAACTAGATTCAGGCTGGAGAAGAAGACAAACATTTACTTGAGTTTGAATTTCAACTTATGTATTTGACAATCTTATGAAAACGGCCTTTGCTTCTCCGGGAACACATTTAAACGATTTTCAAAAATATATCAATAAACACTATTCATTTTTATTTTGTTGTTTCATTATGTATGATTTAATTTCAGACAGGTCCAACTTGAATCTCTCTAAACCATTCCATACACATAGAATATATTTTGAATTTCAATAAATTAATTTTACAAGTGGGAGGAAGTACCTATGCTGTTGCTACTGTTGCAACAGTTAAAACTAATGATATTATTTGGAGTTCTTCTACTGCTGCCATAACAAATAAGTCTCAGAAAACAAGGCACTCAGAGTTAACGCTTTCAAATAAAACCACACACACACATTAAATGCATTGAAAAACATAATTGACTTGAATACATGCAAAAACTTTAATAGAATACAAAATAAAGCAAAACTGGTATCAACTGCATGCCAGGTGTAGTCTTGCACCTAAATTTTGTGTGAGAGAAGACTTCCTTTTCTCTCTATGATGAGCAAACTGTCTCATCTCTCTCTCTCTAGTTTCATGCCTTGAGCACATCTGGATCACATACTTATGTTCTGAAGCTTCATATATCTCTCTCTCCCTTTCATTTATACCCTGTGGATAGATTAATGGAAAGAATATAGGCTTCAGTATAAACTGATATTAATGGCAGCAGAAATAAAAAAACCTGTCGGAGTAAAACTCTATCATATAGGCAGATTTTAAAACCCCTGGTTTTTATCCCTATTAGGTAATAGTTTGGTTTGGAAAATAAGAATCCAAATCAGTTCAACCAGTAGTAACAAGAACAGAGCTATCTGAAACATGATTTAGCAAAGATTGAGAGAGTGTTGAATATATCTCCTCAATTCCTTCCTTCAAGCCTGTACTTGTTTGTTAACCAAGAAGTCTTTAAAAGTATAGAGACATATAATTATTACCATGTTCCACTGTATGGCTGTGTATTATGAATACTGGCTACAAGCATGTCTGCCAACAAATTTTTTATTATCAACTAGTTTTAACTGATCGAGCGCAGCATGGAAAGATAACACCCATAACTGTTGACAAGAGAGCAGCAAACCAAAGGTCTTAAAATTTGTACAAAAAATCCCAACAAATATCCAAAAATAATTGTAAATAATAAATCTGGCTAAAAAAATTTTCATAAGGATTTCTTTTCTTACACTTTCATACCCATAATACATGTACATCTATACAGATTTCAACTTCATCTGGTCACTTTTATTTATTTATTTTTTTTTTTTTTTTTTTTACTTTTATCGCTCCATCAGTTTTACTCCTAGGAACTTTACATAAGACTTTTATCCAAATAGTCTACAAGTCCCTATAAGATTTCTCATAATGCTTATATGGCTACATATGAATTTCAATTACCACCAGCAACCACTATTACACAGACATCAGGAAAAATTTTAGGAGCTTTATGGTGCATGCCGCCTGAGACTAGTATCCTTGAACAACTGTTCCTACAGAATATTCATCATCATCATCATCATCATCATCATCAAATGCCATTAAGTGAGGGGTTGGCAATCATGTCTTTCCACTCTTCTTGACCCATTGTTGCTCCCAATGTCTTCATCATCCTTCCTTTGCCAAGCCACTTCACCAGTCCATCTGTCACCTTCTCCTGTTGTCTACCCTTTTCCATTTAACATTCCAGTTGTCATTAGATGTTCAAGTTTTTTTCCTTATCATAATAATTATGTCCAAAAAATGTTGCCTGCTGTTTTCAAATTTTGTTTATGAGCAACCTTTTTATTAGTGCTTCATTTAGGACAACAGCGGACCATACCTAAACTAAAAAGGGCTGAACCAAAAAACAACCACAGCTAAACCAAAACCAATTCAAAATTTTGTTTTGCCTTTTCTTCTTTGTTTTTAAACAAGCGATAAATTGAAACCCTTGGTTGCCAAACTATGGCTAAACCGAAACAGCTAAAGACAAACAGCACTAAGCCCATCATCAAGAAAATTTCTGTGTCTATTTTGAGGTCAATGCTTCACATCCATTAATAAGGATAGCTTCTTTTTAATACTGAAAAGGCTTTTTGTTTTGTTTGGATGAAGATGTTTTTTTAGTAAAGACTGCTCTCATTTTCTAAAAGACCTTTTTAGCTTGATGATTTTCCTGCTGAGTTGCTTCTGTCACCATTCAATATACCCTAAAAAAAGGGTACAGAACTGTTACTATGGATCTATTCACTCAGGGTTCTTCGGTTTTCTATGACTTGAAAATATTAGTAATATGTATCTGCAGTCATAGACGGTGTATGAGTACAGTGAACCTCGATTTCAACGAGCTCGGACCCAACGAGACCTCGGGCTCAACGAGGGATACATGAAGTCCCGTTTTATTTTACTCTTTGGCTCTATTGAAAAACCTTGGATCCAACGAGTACCAAGTTTTCCCACCTCGGGTTCAACGAGGGAAGTAAGCCCATTCCTAGGGCTTCGGTACACCAGTAAAATTACATCAAACTGCAGATCATTTGATAATTCACGCGTTTCAACACTCGCGAGCTTATTCTAGGCCTTTGTCTATGTTACGATGCTTGTTTGCACTTGTTCGGGTGTGTCTGTGTGTGTGCCTCAGCAGTATGTGGGAGCGGGGTAGGGCCAGTGGCGAGCTGACAAGGATTGCGGCTGGACCAAGGTAGATCCAGTGATGGACGCAGCGCAAGACATAGTGTGCGTGTGTGTGTGGGGGGGGGGGGGGGGGACTGAGTAGCGCAGGACTACAGATGTAACAAAGGGAAGAGAAGGCTAGGCAAGCCCCGAGCCGGAGGCAAGCAAGAGATGGGGAGGGGAGGCTGGGCGAGGCAAGAGCCAGCGGAAAACTGGAGAGGGGAAGGGGAGGCTCGGTGAGGCATGAGCCGGCGGAAAGCTGGAGAGGGGAAGGGTAGGCTGGGCGAGGCACGAGCAGGCGGAAAGCTGGAGAGGGGAAGGGGAGGACTGTGGGTTGTAGTAGAATTTAACAAAGCGCAATGCCCGAGATTACATAAACCTACATCTGGCTGTAGACTTTTTGTTACGTACCGTAGTTTTAGTACACACGTGTAGGCCTACTGACAATGGTAAAACTGAATACGCAAAAGTATCGTTCGTCATTGTCTCTCAGACTTCGGCTAGCTCACATCGTCACCATAGTTCATCATACACACAGTTAAAATTTTAATGCTTTTTTTTAATTTCACCGTTCACGATACAGTTACATTGTACAGTACTTTTTACACTTGGAGAGAACAGCAAGATGCCTTCGACTTCAGTTGTCAGTGTTGCTAACAAGAAACAAAAGTGTCTTTCGTTTGAGACCAAACTTCAGATTATTGATGAAGTTGAAAGAGGAAATCACTGCCAGTGTCACCCAAGGGCACGTTTATTCACTTTATCAATCAAGTGGCACAACCATTTTAAAGTTTTGTGTCCAATGGTTATTTCCCTTGAAGCAGAAACGACCCTTTACAAATGTAGTATGTAGGCCTATCATGTTTTCCTCTTCAATATAGTCTACAATGCTTTTTTAAACGATTTTAAAACAGCCTTGTATCCCACGAGACCTCGGGTTCAACGAGGATATAATGCCAGGCCCTACTATATCGTTATATCCAAGGTTCACTGTACCAATAGTGAGGTGAACATAAGTGTAAACACTGACGGTCTCCCTTTAACTTTTAAGAGTATTTGAGTATTCCTTTTGATAATGTCTTGGCTTTTAAATTAAAGAAAAATGTTATCAAATAAATTGAAAACTTGATTCCCTGAAAACACCCTTCCTCTCCTCTCCTTCAACTATCAATTTACTCATGTAGAGGAGGAGCTTACCACAGAATTGCACCCAAGGATCCCAATGACCCGATCCGATGAACACTAGACATCCTGAGACTTGAGGTCTCCGTTGTGCATGAGCTGCGGTCTCTTGGAATCGATCTCGGCCTGCATCCTAGACAGGCGTTCCTGCATGCGTCGCAACTGCCAAGAGAAAGAAATTAAAGTTAAACATAGAAATCAGGATGCTGGGATATAATAGGGTTAAAGGAAAGAAACTAGGATGCTGAACATTAATAGGCCAGGAAGTTGAAAAATAATAGGCTTGAAGGGATATCAAAGTGAAACAGAAATTAGGATGCTGAGAAATACAGGCCCAAGGGGAAATGGAAGAGAATCATAAAAATGATGGAACTGTGTGCAAGTACAGAAGGACTTGGTAAAAAAACAACTGGGAATCAGAAAAAGAATAATTGTTCTAACATTATAGTATCTAATCGTGGATTAAATCATATGACTTAAATATTCCACAAGTAAAATTTAAGCCCATTTCATTCAAAATTCGTGTTCTAAATTTTGAACAAAGATTCTACCATACAAGAAGTTCCTACCTTATAACACTGCTCAAAAAGATTTAAAAAGAAATAAACAATAGCGTCTACATGTACTGTAAATATTTTTCAGGTTGTGCCAATTTTTTCTTTGGATTAACAAGTAAAAGAAACAGTCTCTGTCAACTCAAGATATATTATATCTACCCTGAGTTTCTCGAAACTAGTAGCACTGTTTACACCTCCAAATTGAAATTATCAACCCAGATTGTGAATGCATCATCTGCTGTCTTTATTGTATCATATCCTCCTTCAGGTTTAGTTATTGGGCAGCACACGACTATGTGGCCTGTTCTTCACATTTCTTCTTTGCACTGTGGGTACATTGTGGAGTCCTTAAGTCGTCATTTATGCATATTGCAGGCAGTAATGCCATGTTTTGTAATGAGTCTGTTTGAAAAGACCCAGCATTTTCTTTTTTGTACTCTAAAAACTAGGAGGGTCTACCTTACGCCATCAATGATGGTACCACATGGTGGAATATCTTGCGCCCACTTAGTTTGCCATTCTTCTGTTGCATTGTACTGTTATAAATTTCGATTGGGATGAGAATAGAGCACAAAATTATCGCTCTTGCCCACAAGCAATTGACTTCAAAGAGGGAGTTTTCAAACAGGAATGATAATCTGCACTCTAATCTCATTCCCAATTTGTAGGATGGCCTGCAGGATTTGAGTCTATTTTTGTTGTTGTGACATCCGTTAAAATTTTCTTGATGGAGACATTATCTGGCAAGTCTTTTATTCTTTTTATTGTTTTCTGGTTAATGTCTGATATGAGGTGGTGCTATACGGGACTGGTGTTTATGTTATAGTCTGTTCTTGTTTTCATGGACTTTATCAGGTTTACATCAACAAGGTTGGTGTGGTAACTTTTGGTCCATACAGGGACACAGTATTACGCAATGCTGTAGCAGATGGCAAGGGCTGATGTTCAGAGTACTGATTGAGAGGCACCTAGAGATATTCCTAATTTTTCCTTTTTTTTATTTATTGATGCATCCTTTAAGGTGTTTTCTGTACGTAAGCTGTCTGTATAGCATTGACTCCAAGATACTTTACAGTTTGTTAAGCAGGAAGTGAATAATCTTCAACTTTGGATGGAATATTGATGACATTGATTTGATTGTGTTTATTCTAAGGATACAAGTCATAGTCATGGTATCTCGGCTGAGCATTTCTCCAATTTCTGCTGTTGGATTGTGTGATAGTACTCGGTCGTCGCGATAGCCTAGTTGGAGTGATTCTGTTTCAGGCATGTCGCTGATATACATGTTGAACAGGATTGATGCCGTAACTGAGCCTTGTGGAACTCCATTCTTTATTTTTCAGTTACTTTTCTTATCTCCTATTTTTGCATGGGACTGCCTTGTGTCTGTCGTAGCTGATAAGATTTTTAGGATTGTGATGCATGGAATCAACTTAGCCCATTTAAGCATGAGACTGCATCATAGACTGCTGACAGATCGATCAGGACTCTTCTAGTCTTGAGTTTCCTCTCACAATCTGCTTCAATAAGTGAAGTCATCATTAGGACCCTTTCAGTGGTGTTTCTGTTTGATCTGAACCCTGCTTTTTGTACCTCTAAAGAGGTGAAATTCTAGAAAGAATGATTCTCTCTGTTACTTTATACATGTTTATAGGCGGCATAGAAAGGATATTGCTCTAAAACTCTAAGGTTTTGTGGGCGGTTTGCCTGGTATGAGGATGGCAAAAATTTTGGCATCTCTCCGTTTGTGAGAATACTTTCCAACTGGTTGAACCCTCTCCAAGGTGTGTTAATATATCTAAATATATTCCATCTATACTAGCTACTTTCCCATTCTTTATGTTATTTATTGCTTCTTGCCTCTCTCTTTATCTGATAGGGACACTTTGAAAGCTTCCAGTGCACTGTCTAGCTTTTGGAACCTATTGGTTCTTCTTTCTTATTTATTTCTCAAATGTATGGTTTGGTGTAAGTTGTCCTTGTTTCTTAATTTCTTTGGCAATAACATCTACACTTCCCTCTGGGGCAGTTATGGTTATGGCAGTGGGATACCTCTTAATTGCAGGTTTCATTTCTTAATCATTCTTCTAGAATGTATGAGGTCTAGGTTTTCAACAACCTCTTTCCATTTTTTTTATTCTATCTTTTTGAAGGGAAAGTAGAAGTTTCTCGGAAATT
>BMAT01000778.1:120852-130946 GCA_019649035.1 Elysia marginata | reverse complement strand
CGGCATACTGATAGGTGTTGCCATGCCATGCCTCTCCAAGACAGACACCTCCAAAACTTTATTGATATACTTATACTGCATCAAACTGTAAACCAGTTAGGTTTTTCTTGTTTTTAAATTTTAATATCACTATATTTCTGCTCACATAATGATCTCTATCAAGATCAGTACTTTTGTGAGAGAAAAAAAAAGAAGAAAAACTGTATCAAATGACTGCTTTAGAACTGTATATTAATGAGGTTTACAATACTCTAAATAATTATATTTCACAATTTTAAGTAGGAACGATGAGATAGTTAAATAAGATAATTATAGTGAATCAATTTAAATTATGTTAGCAGCAAGACAATTTGACTCCCTCACTGAATACAATAGTTCAGAACTACAATCTCACTTACTTCTTCCTCCTTCTGTCTGAGTTCACGCTCTTTATCGTTGTAGTCTCCGTTACCGATTCCTCCATTCTCCATCCTGGCAATAGGAGCCATGGGTTTCCTGGCAACAAACAATAAAAACACTAAGTCAGAGCTACATCATAGCATTGAATGTACAAGGTATAAATGTATTAAAAATATTAAAAGCAAAATGAAACAAAAAAACCCCCACATATTTACAGATAAATACATAAATATATACACCCAAATCAGCTCAAGGCCTAAAAAAACCAAGACAGCATAAGCCATGGTCTGGTCTTTGAATAAATTTATGCTGAGATCCACTCATTAACACTTTTATAAGTGCTAGAAACAGTTTAGATGATAAAATAACCAACACTGCGCTTACATGGTTCTCTCTCCATTAACTGGTAAATAATGGTTCATGATATTAATGCATTATAATTTTTTTACTTATTGCATCAATGATTTAAAAAGGATGAGCCAAAAATGTACTGAGAACAATGTAAATTAATAAAAGTTAACAGTATAAAGCTGTGTTCAAGAACTTTGTGTAATGAAGATTTCAATAGCATCATAGATTACATCTTCCTCATAGCTTGAGATTCTTAAGTATGTAGCTATCACAAAGTTTTGTTTGGAGATGAAGTTCCTTTAGGATAATTCAATCCAACCTACTGATAGCCACAATAAATTTTGATTGCAAGAAAAAAATGCTGATGGCGAGGAAGAAAATTAAGAACCACTACTACAATCTAATAAGCATTAGCTCTGAGTTTTTTGGAGGAAGTCTAGTTCATGAAATACACTATAAGTTTGCTGAAGTAAAATTGAATCCAGTTTATATTGACTGGCAAAATATGGATTACATTACCACCTGATTTCTGATTTGATCCCAAGAAGAAATGTTAAGGAAAAGAAGTTTATCTCATTACTATCAGTGTGTACATTAAAGATTCTTACTAAGTGCTGGTACAGACTCTTTTTGGTGCTTTTATTCAATATTATAAACTAAGTATCCGGTTATCAACTTTCAAGGTTTAAGTACTTTTCACTGAAATATGTGTGGCCTAACTATTTTTTTAAATTAATCTCTGATCATTATGATTTTTAAATGCTAAAAAAAAGAACAGAACAAACACGCACAAAAACTGAAAATGGCCATTCAAGTTTTAGTTGAAAGCATTAACTAAAAATTTTTTTTCAAGAATATTAGAATTTAGATTCTCTTTAGATCTAGTTTGGCTTTTAGAAAGGGAAGGGAGGGTAAGGTTGTGAACTTTGACATAAATTTGTAGAAGAAAATATAACTTTTTATGACAAAACAAAGACAGGCTGGAAAGTTCAATGTAAAAAACCCAAGTTGCAGGTGGAAAAATGGTGCGGCCTCAAAGATTTAGCAGAGTGAGACAAACAGAAGAGGTGTACACAAAGCTCTGCTTGTAGAAGTTATTCTTTTGTGCACAGGTGAAAACACACAGAAAGCATCCGATAAGCCATAGGTATATATTAAGTACAGTTGACTCCAAATAAAATAATCTGTATAATTGAAATAAAATTGAGATTACCAATTTTATTGCTATGTATACTGTGAGGTACAATTTGAAGCTAAACTTTGTCCCACTTGGGTTTGAAATATGCAGATGAGCTGCAAGTGAAATAATCCCACTACAAAATACATTTAAAAAAGGGACAACTGCGCAAAATGTATACTTTTCTAAAGCCAATCTTTTCTTATTCCCCTAATGAAGTTTTTCAAAATTAGCATTATTTCAAGAAAGTGCTTCCAATATTGCTTATCCTATAATTGTCCAAATTAGTATAGGGAAAAAGCTTTGTCAGTTGGTTTTAAAACTTTCCCACTGTCTTACTCTTCAAAAGGGTTTCTTTCTACCAAAAAGCAATTCCACAAAAAAAGAAAAAATGCTCCTTCTTACTATCAAATACTTATTATCAAAATACTTCTAAAAAATAATTCTTTAGAAAAAAAGGTAAGGAACAAAATTCTATGACCTGCTCTTTTTTACCCATGATACCCTCCCCCACACTCTGTTCTTTTCCCATTTGCAAATTAATAATTCTTAAACTTTGATTCCAATTACAAAATTTGACATCAGCTTTAATATCCTGATAAATATTTTGATTAATTCAAGGTGGTGGTATGAAAAATAGATATTCACAATGTTCAATTACAATGTTTTACCTTTTGGTTTTTAGTCATTTTTAGAAAGATGCAGCAGGTTATGTTGGTTTTTTCTTTTGATAAAAATTCAATTGAAATTTACTTTTTATACTTTTTTCAATTAACAAAAAAAACTAAACAAGATCTTCTGTTTTGTTCTAATTTACGAGCATAGCAAAAGATGTGGCTTAAAATTCAAGCGTTGCACTGGTTGTTTTTTTTTCCAAAGTCCCACAAGTCAAACTTTGAACTGTAAAATAACACATTCCTCAATACGTGAAAAATAACTGCTCTGCTTCTATGACACGACTTCTACAAAGATTGCCAGTTTCTCAGCATTCAAGAAAGGAAGGATAAACAAAGCCCATACAACAAGTTGAGCTGGGGAGGAGGTTAGGCAGTTGATTAAAAATCTAACATCATTAAAAAAAAAGGGCAAAAAAATGTCAGGACTAGAAGCAAACACAAGATTTTGACCATAGATCCAAATTTTCTTCTTTCTCACCAAATTGGGTTGCAGCAAAGACTTGTCTTTGCATCTCTGACCTAATCTACAAAATACCATAACACTGAAATCTCTAAGCTGAGACAGGGTCTGAACCATACTAGGGTTACAGCAACAGCACATCATCAGGAAACACTTTACATGGTATACTAACCACTGCAGTTTCAGTACAAATCAAACACTGCAATTTTCCAGGAAGTTGAGATCAGACTTCGACAAACTTGTAGCTTTCAGTACGCTATTTACCAGAGATACAATCCATATCTACAATATCTACTAGAGCAACATAAGATTCTAGCTGGCGCTTAATAGTATGTCTCGCATGCTGGGTGAACGAGTCGGATATCGCAATTTTTACCTTAAAAGTGTCACTGTTGTAGTCACAGACATTTGCTTAACTTCCAAATGTCAAAAATTTTATACAATCATCAATATCTTATGCAAAGTAGTTCAAAGTTTTGTTGATTCAAAATATTGAGAAAATGAAGAAAAATAGACCTTTAAGTGGCGTTTTCTAAACAACAAAAAATTCCTGTTTCCCTCTCATTCACCCTGGATGCAAAACATATGCCTCTCATAAGGGTAGATAAGTCTTCGATACTTCTCAGGTTTAGACAATCCTACAGGCATTGTACACTCCATGGGTTTCCGATATACAAAACCTTTCTCATCATTAGTGGGACATTCAAAAATAGTTCTTCAGATTGATTATTTCATACTCAGAATAAAAGTAAAACAAAACCATCAAAAGCCACAGGAACAAACTCAAATATTTTTAAACATTTTTAAAAAACATTACAACTAATCTTCAACTAAACAAAACTGACAGGGCATTTGAGACAAATAAAAAAAAAAAAGTTTGTTAAAAAAATATGAAAAAAATAAAAGGACGATAAAAGCAGAGGTGTTGGGAGTGACAAAATAAAAAAGGTAGTATGCTGAGGGTACACATGTTTATATAGAGAGCAGTAATACATGACTATATATCTATATAATGACTGGAGCTTCTCTTACCATTCAGGATTGGCAAGCCAATCAAAACGCATGTTGAAGATTCACCAAAAACCCAAAACACACACATAATACACAATACAGGTGGAAAAGACAGAGGGAAAAAAATTGAGAACAAGATTTGAAATAATTTGAAGAAAAACTTCACGTACTATAAATACATAACAACACTTGTGAGTATATAATTCCATACAGAATAAAGTAGCTTAAAAATAATAATAATAATGTATGCTGAATAATAGATAGTGCTTTATAATTGAAGAATAAACCCACGCCAAAACTATAGGTGTGTGTAAACAATCTAACTTAAAAAGGAGTATTTCAATATATTCAATGTCTATTCTTACAGAACATACGTTCTGCAAAATTCGTGGAAATTTACCTATCTTTTTTTTTTTACAACAGGGACCATGGTCACTTAAAATTAAAAATAGAAAGTAAACAATGATGGTGCGATGGACTTTGCCAATTCCTTTCAGAGAAATCACAACAGTAGAAACTTATTGCTTTTACTACGGAGTTCTATATAACCTTATGTTGAACTTTAAAATAAACAAAAAAAAAAAAAAGCTAGAGACAATAAGATCTACTTAGTACTTGTCTTTACATTTGTTGGTATATATAAATTTTAATCTGGAAATGTATTGAGAGAAAAAAATCAATAATGTTTATACTTTTATAAAATATGTGAAGATGTTAGTTTGGAAAAATTCCAGACAACCTTGCTTTAACAACTAAAAGATGTGAGATTGAACTAGCAGTGTATAAAATTGAGTAGTGGCATTTATTAAAAAGTGATCATAGTAAAAAAAAGTTACATACCCTCTCGGTCTAGTGGAAAAAAGTTTGGGTAAGAAATTATGGACCAATTTGGCGGTGCAATTGCTACAAAAGCTACTCTGCACACAGCTTTGAAGTTTGGTGTTTTGATAACAAATATGTTCTTGGGACAATCAGCATATTTTGTGGTACCCTTTCATAAATGAACTACATCATTGTTTGTACTTATGTATGCAGTTACAAATTTGGACCCATTTTATTTTTCATTATATCTAATTATAATTATCAGTTCGACTATTTTTATACAACTTTCCAGTGAAAATGTTAATAACTCGGACACAGTAAGCATATGGTTGAAGAATTGACAGAACTTTCTGTAGGACTAGTATTTTTCCCCTCTACACTGCTGGAAAAAAAATGCATCGTGCTTGATGGAGATTGAGTTGAAAATAGCTAAGAAGCACTAGTTGGCTATCAAGAACTTTTATTACTGTCGTTCAAATCATAAGCACACAATGGCAAAATAGGAAAAATTTTAGGTTAGCCCTTGTATGTCTGTAACACATACAAAAAAAATAAATAGCTTGTGAATGTTATGTTTCTGTTTGGTCTTCAATATTCCTTTTTATGTTCTTTTTTAATAGTGTAAAAAAGGACATAATCTGTAATTCTAGAGGTATTGAAAAATTAAAAAAAAACCAGCTTTGTTTGTTTCAATTTTTATGGGCCTAAGGTGTCATTTTTCTAAGATTGCAGACAATCATAAACGAAAATTTGTTATGGTCTCTGATGTTATTGTCAGATTTGCTTGGCCTACAGTATGAAAAATTAGATACATAGACATCATGTTTATGTTTTAATTTTAATTGGTTGAACCCTGAATATTTGAGATGAATGTACTTTTGCTTTGGGAACAAAGAGAGTAAATTTAGTTGAAAATGTCTCTGTCACATTTCAACACTTGACTATACATATTACAACAATAATTGAACATGGCTGTCAAAGAAAAGATACCAATATCTCCCCAATAAAGGCATTCTGATGCTTTTTACTGCTAGAGTTTTTTTTAAGTGGCTTATAACTAACCAATATATCATGGTTTTTCAAAATTAAGGATTGAGACCAGTTTACCTTTTGACCCTACTTTGCAGTATTTTCCTCATAACTGTAAAATATAACATTGATCGAGGTTCTGTTCAGTTTTGCAGAATTACTCAAAGGGTCCAAACTACAAACGCAAAAGCTCACTACAATATGCATAATGTATATGACCAACTTCACTGACCCTGGTTTAGGCTTGGCAGGTGCTGCCCCTGACGCCAATTTCTCTGCTCTGAAATTCTCGTAGTGCGTCTCTTGTGTCACTTCCTGTAAATCCTGCATGTGTGTGCTGGGGTAAAAACAAAGGTTGGCAAAAAATATATATATATATAAATATAAAATTGCCCAAAAGGTTATCAGATACCCAGACTACAAAGGTCCACATCAAATAGCTGTTACACTGGATTTCTATTAAGATAAACCCTCTGGACCAGAATAAAAAAGGTTATTTTATCTAAAGTTTATATTTATTAGGCAGTAACATTATGAAAAAAGGGACCGAAATTCTAGTTTATATTAGCCAAAGTTTATCTTAAACAGGATTTATTTTAAGCAAACTCCCATGTACAACATTATTCCAAAATTTTTCGACCTCTTTGAGCTTTCATGCAAATCCCTTTCAGTTCATTGTTGATTTATCTCATTGGACTTATGTAGATAACTGGGTACCATTTATTAAAATAACATTTACTAAGGCCCTCATCCCCGGGCTGTGAATGTATTGACTGCCAGAATATTTTATAGGTGCATATCTTAAGAAAGGAGATGTTCATATCTCTACAGATCTTCACTTGGTTACTAACAAACACCCCGCTATTTTCCCTACAGATTCCATAATAGCAGCCGGGAAAATTTTAAAAATCATCCGCTTTTGCATCATGAGGGAGAAAGGAGGTTGGAAAAAGGTGAAACAATAACTACAGACCACCATAAATAGGTCACACATGTTATTAAATAAATAGCCTTATCATAACAAAGCAGTCCTTTAGACTTTTAACCCTTTACCCTCAGAAGGCCAACCATGGGTAAATCGAATTTTTTTTTCAGATAACAATACATTTGTTTACAAGCTCTTTTCTGTGCATATTTTTACTTTTTTATGATGAAGTTTGGTTTTCTACTGAAAAAAAAATGGTTAAACTTTATCATGAAGCATAAAAATGCTCATAATTACACAAAATGAATTTAAAGAATGAGAAAAAGTCATGGAATTTCTACCAAATGTCCAAAATGGTTGGCCTTCTGAGAGTTAATGGGCATATTGATAGCGAACTTGTCATAGCTTAATGTACTTTGAAGCTTATTGATAGCAAAGTTTCATTGCCCATTTCCTTTTTGAAAATTTTCAGAGGCAACACTTACATGAGCATGGTTCGGAGTTTGATGAAGTCGCAGTGCTCTGGATTCTCCACCTCAACCACACCCCAAGGATACATACGCCCCCTGACCTTTTTACCTTTCACCTCAATGATAGTATTGGCCCCAACAACAGCAAAAGGCACAGCACCCTGGGGAAATCAGCCAAATTTATTACCTCATTGAACATGCTTATCTCACTCGGATGTTCTCAATTGCAAAAAGAATATTAGAATGTTACTAAATAATAAAGAAAGATTCTGGTATAACTTTAAAATTGTACCTTTGATAAATGCAGATAAAAAATTCAAAAAAAAAATTTAAAAAAAAACTTAAGTTATAGAGGTCTAGTAATTCACAAGCCTTACTTTATTGCTTTACTTAACACCATCAGCAAGAACCACTGAAAATACCATCAACTCTTTCTGCTTGGTTCATTTAGATTGACGAAACAGGTTTATGTAGAATTTAAAAGTTTACTAAAAAATGAGCCACTCGGGTATATGAACTTGCATAAACCGGAAGCAACATAATTGTCTTGAGTTTTCATAATAAGTGTCTCAAAACAGTCCATTCCCTACTTTGTAATAGAGGAAAATGTTGATTGAACAAAAAAATCTCACTTCCCAATCCAAAATAGCTTGAAATAAAGAATGCGTAAAAAAAACAATGTATATATACAAATAGAAAACAATATATCATGTTTACTCACAGTTTGAGCAGTAAGAAATATTTTTTAAAAATAAATAAATAAATATATATACAAGAACATGACTTGAGTATGCTTTCTTCAAATAGTAAGCCTGCATTTTAACAGGTCTGATTGTAAGTGATCTGTTCCCATTTTTTGGTATTTTAGGGAGAGGAAAAACCTGCTAAATCTAACCTACCCCTGTATGACAGTCTATCAAGTTCACAAAGCTAAGGAGTTTGTTGTTTTTTTTCCGTGTGTGTGTCTAAATTACTGTCACCCTATGAGATTGACCTGGGTACAAGTATTTTCTTTTAAAAAAAAACCAAAAAAAAAACCAACTGCACAGTGTATTAGAGAGATGGTTGTAGTGCAAGGTCGAGCGACCCAAATGTAAATGAAGAACAGTATAAAAACTCTTCTGATCTATCTATTCTGATCTATCTATTCCAATATTTGATATAGAACACACTCAATCTCAAAATCATTTTTGAGTCAAGAGTCAGCCCTTTATACCAAAGTATTAAACGCAGGGGGTAGTAGATGTGTTCTGTTTTGGGTAATTTAGCATGTTAGTTAGGTCATCTCATGAATAAAAGAAAAAAGTTGCTTAGACCACAACCTTGAGCTGCCGGCATTGTTCTTTGTAATCATCATCTTCGTCTGAGTCGCAGTCAGGCAGTGGGTAGATCCTTATACTGTGGTCATCTATCTGGTCCAAAATCTGACAATACAACAAACACATGAAGATAATAAATTACATCATCATGCCTCTATGTCTTGCTGAAAGGTAACGAGTGGTAGAGTCTAAATACAATTTTTACAAGTGAAGAATGAAAGTATTCAAATGAGTGCTGTAGTGGCTTAAATCCTCTTAGTCTTTTCAAGAAGCAACAGGAATAAGCAAATTCACATGGTTTAAAAAAACTGTTATTATTAGTTTTAATAATTTTGAAACATAATTCTTTTAAACATTTTGTTTGGTTTGTTTTGGGATGACTTTGTACGTTAAAAGTGTTGTAGCCACGACAACTGTTCCATGTTAAAATCAGTGTGCTAAGATTGACTCATGATAAAACTCAGCTTACAAACAATTGTTTTTCTGGCATTCTATCCAAATAGCAAGGCATAGTTTTGAGGTAAAGGCTTTCAAAGTTTAGTAGGTGTTCAGAAGTCAGTTTTTTAAAAAAATTTAGACGTTCACGCTAAAACTGTTTCTGAACAGTTTTCACACCTGATTCATGTCGAAATTTCAGGTTCAATGTGTTTAATATTTGGTTGGTATGGTTGCTGAACATTTGTTGATTTTGTAGAGGTCTTAACTTCAAAGGCAATTTCCTACCCTTTCTGAAACTTCATGAGTCATAACCCTGCCCACTTCAAACCGCTATAACTTCATACATAAGCATGATAGAGCTTTTCTGCATGTTCTAAATGAAAGTAGAGAAAATAAGTTTTTCTATGATAACAATATCTTACTACTTTCCAATTTTGACTCATTTTGAGTGGTTGGAAGACATTTTAAGCCTTTCAAGCCCAAGTTCCTACATTCGTTTTTCCCTATTACCTAGCCTCCTGAGCTATTTGTAGCATTATGACTGATGGTAGAATCCCTGTGTACCAGAATCTCGCTAAGGTGAACAACACGGCTAATATCCCAATAAACCTGGGCATCAGCTTGAAGGGATGAAACATTTAGAATATCACACTTCTCTTTTTTTTTCCAGAGTTTGAGACCCACTAAGGCTACGAGAAAACCACCAATGCAGGCAAGCTCCAACCTTTCTTTTGAGTGTGACGACCTCGAGCTGAGTGAGAGTGTCCGCCTTAGCAAGCACGGGAACGATGTTCACCTTGTGATGGACGGCCTTCATGAACGCAATGTCCAAGGGCTTCAGTCTAGTATAGGGAATGAGATAAGAGGTAAAACAGTAATAGCCTCCCGTCTCTGAAAGACACCAGCGGCTTCAGTCTGGCATTTGGGTATGGGAAACACAACAACATGGCCGATTATCTTTGCTTCACGACTTAAGGTTCTGTAAATTTAAATTCATTTAAAATGAAACATGTGTG
>BMAT01000753.1:139661-152807 GCA_019649035.1 Elysia marginata | reverse complement strand
TATCAGATATCTGTGTCTTTACCCACGGTTTGAGCATAACGGTTTCGACACATCAGAAAAACACATTTATAAAATAAACAATCTGTTATAGTACAGCTGCCTAGATGGTTTCAGTAAGTGCAATTATACAGAGCAGGGTTACCCATGGAACACTGTAGAAAAACACCTTCCGCTCATCTTTGTCTTTCATGTGAACTGTTCTGATAATAATTCAACGATTTTAATATCTGATATGACATTATTTTAAGCTATCTGAAAAAGATAGAAATACAGATGATCACTGAATCAAGAATTTTCAAGTTTTCAGTTTAATGAATGACATTAGTCCAGCTTTTATTTCCTGCAGCAACAGCCAGTCTTAGCGACTCAAGTTGATACAGTCCACAACTTCTTCTCTTTAGTCTAAGCCTCAGAATGCTGATAAATGCATGAAAAGATCCTTTGACTCTCATAGAAAAATACATTAAGAATTCAGATGATCTGCACTGTCAAAAATACAGAAAATCCTACGTAAATAAGTCCTCAGTTTCGAAATTAAAATGTGAAACATACAACTATATTTGCATAATTTTACTTCTTTGTGAATCTATCTACATATAATAAATATATCTGCATCTAAGACTTTGATAATTTCCCGCACAGGTATGCCATTCTTCTCTTTTACCTATCGACTTTCCTTCTACAATATGCGTTTTTTTTCTTCCCCCATAGAGTGTTCTTTTTCTCCTTTCTATCCTGGTGTGATTTCTATACAACTCTTCCTATTGAGTTTTATTCCTTCTCATCTTAATTTTGTATTCCATTTCCCATCCCTCGATCTTTCTCTTGTCTTTTTACTTTCTAGGTTTTGCTCCTGCTTTCTTTTTTATTACCCCTCTCCCTCCTTTTCTTTTTATCTTAAAAAATCTTTGGTTGTCTGCCTATGTTTCCCTTTTCTCTTTACCCTTTTCTTTCCAGCTCCCTTCTTTATATCTTTTCTCTCTCTCTTTCTCTTTATCTCCCTGTCCCCTCTTTTTCATTGGAACAAAATTGGTAAAAAAATTTTGAGTTGTTGTTCCCCAAATCATTGCAATTCCTTGTTTACGAGATCTACACTAGAAAGAAGATAAGTTGTTCTTTATTTGTTTTTTTCATTCCAGATAGGCCTAGATCTAATTCAAACATTCTTACTTTTGGTGTAATTAATTATCTTTTCTCATTTTTAGTTCTTTTCATTTCTTTCACTATATAATCACGTTAAAACTTTCGTGGCACCTCCCCCACCCCTTTCCTACAGATAGATTTTTATCTAGATTTTTAGGTACATTTCATTTCTTTATTTTCTCTCATCATAAATATTTTTATTGTTGATAATATTATTTTTGCTTTTCTTTTACTGTTAATCATGTGCCTATTTAAGTAAGTGTCTTACACCTTTTTTATTTTTTTTTTGTCTGAGGAAGGCGTAAAGCCGACAGCTCGCTTGTTTCGTCTCTATTTTTAGAGCTAAAATAGGGCTTTTATACCTTCCTTTAAAAAAAGTTTAACTGGATCCCCAAATTTGCAGGTACCTAAATAAGTCAAAATTTTGGTGCTTCATGAAAACCAGTATAAGGCGCACTTAGTAATTGAGCATTGAATGAGAATGTATGCTTACTCTGTCAATATGGTAATTCTCGATTAGCATAAACTACAACTTCTTTTATTACTCTTCCCACAAAGTGTTTTGAGGGAGTCTCAAACAGCACAATATTGAGTTTTGTATCTCACTGACCCAACCGCTTCATGATTATAGCTTTTTAAACTTTAAATACGACTTTCTATGATGATATGTAATATTATGTTCTGACCCTAGTTCAAGAACTAAAGACCAACAATTCTCATATACACATTGAGAAAATCACTGCTAATTTTTATAGAGATAATCATACCACTAGTAGAAGTGTACCTATCTCCAAAACTAATGTGTAGGACAAAAGCACAGCAGACTTTGTGTGGACACATACTTGCAAGTCAGCGCCGAAAATGTTCATTCAAATTGCAGGTATTGACTGGTCAGCATCATTTAATATCATTACTTGAGATGAACTGCTGGTAGTACTAGAACTAGTCATCAAAGAAGACGAAATAAGAATAATACGCTACCTCTTGAGAAACACAGTAATCAACACAAAAATAGACGTAGCCACAGAAAAGGAGCCCTTCACAAGCAACATAGGCAGCACACCACAAAGGGGACAGCTCAAACTCGTTCTGTTCACAAAATACCTTTAGAATGCGTTAAATGAGGTACGCCACATCTTGCCCCAGCCGACATAAAGGCGAGAAAGGGTACTCCCTAATGAAATTGCTTACGCCAATGACGTAGACTTTATATCGCTCAGCTAAATAAAAATAGAAGGTATCCAGAAAATGTTAAAGAAACACAACTTAACAGCTAACATCGAAGAAAAATAGTTAAGAAATTTGGAAGGAAACGAGACTTTATGGAAAATTACAAAGAAAGTAATGGCACTGATTAATGATAAAGAAGACATAGAGACAAGGAAACAACTGTCCATAGCACTCCCCTATAACTTGAACAATGTTTGGATCGAAGGGGATAAACTTAAAAGAAAAAAAACAAACCTGAAACTATATCGAGCATTTAGTTAAATTAGTTCTGACCTACAACTGTGGTACATGGGCACTAACCCAAAAGGAAAAACAAAAGATGGAAGCCTTTTACAGAAAAAAAGATACAAAGGTTCTCAACATCAGGTACCCAATGAAAATAGCAAATAAGTATTTATACAAGATACGCAGCGAGAAATCTCTCTCAATCCAGGTGTTAGGAAATCGGTGGCGTCTACTTGGGCACATCTTAAGACGAGGCAATGAAATCCCCGCTAAAAATCAATCGCTGTTTACTTTATCCCCCAACGAAAAAAGTTAGAAAGATCTCTCTTCACTATGCCAGTTATTTCAAACAAAAAACCCTTCAGAAACAAAACACAATGAAACTCAATGACGAAACAACACGACCTGAACCATCTGAGTGACATCGTCCAGAGCGGCCAACAGTGGACATCATTTTCAGCGAAGATACAAAATGCAACCGAGACGACCACGTCAAAGAACTGAGACACGGAAAGCCAGAGGTCAAGTCTTAAGTGAAGACCCTGTCGTTAAAAGAAGACATCTCTCCTATATCGTTTGAGATACTGAACTGACATAGAAGAAAAAACACCTATGAGCGGATCCAATAATAGAAAATTTGATGACTTAAGTACAGAAAGTTAACCCCCGGAAACAGTTTTTCTACACAGCTGAAGAATTATTTCCTACACATGAGGTTGATGGAATAACCTTGTGTTAGATTGGGATTCAAAGTCTCGGTGAGTATAAGGTTAATTGCTTAGATGAAAGACCAAGCATTTCATTTAAATGGGCTCTAAGTTCCTCAATAAATGTAGACAAATGCGTCAAGTAAGTCATCTCATTGATAACTAGCGGAGAAAACCGGTGTAAATATTTACATTCATCAATTCTATCACGCATCGAAAGACCATGTGCAAGAAGGTACATGCGTAAAACAATTGTATTCAAATCATAGCAATACGTGCTCTGAGAATGACAGGGTTATATCTCTTGCGTTTCTCTCTTGTTTCACGGAGTGATAGGTTGTGAACCTGCTCTGTTAATACCTTTTTATTTAGATCGTACAGATTTGCAGGCATCCTTTCTGGATCCTTATCTACCTTATAGGTATACTCCAATTGTTGTGACTTCTACTTTAGTATTAAGGCTATATCTCCACGGAGCATAGTTTTCAGAAAATCGACTTCAAATTTTCAGCGCTGCGCAAGGTTCTCATAAAAAATAAAAATTTTGAATGTGCCAAAAGACACCTAAACGAAGGCAAGACCGCCTCAATTGTTTAACGTAGAATATAAAACGTTTTTAAAAGTAGCACGATGTTGGTAAATCAATGATACCAAAAAGTAGAGATAGTACCTTGTCATTCTCAGGGTGCGAATAAATGCCTTGCGGCCAGTCAAAAGTAGAGATATAACCCTGTCATTCTCAGGGTGCGAATAAATGCCTCTCGATCAGTTAGAAGTTGAGCTAGAACCAGGTCATTCTCAGGGTGCGAATAAATGTCTCGTGGCCAGTCAAAGCTAGAGATAGTACCTTGTCATTCTCAGGGTGCGAATAAATGCCTCGCGGCCAGTTAGAAGTTGAGCTAGAACCTGGTCATTCTCAGGGTGCGAATAAATGTCTCGTGGCCAGTCAAAGCTAGAGATAGTACCTTGTCATTCTCAGGGTGCGAATAAATGCCTCGTGGCCAGTCAGAGGTAGAGATAGTACCTTGTCATTCTCAGGGTGCGAATAAATGCCTCGCGGCCAGTCAGAAGAAGTCGGATGAAAGTAGTCTTAGTTTGAGAAATCGACTTTAAAACTGGAGCAGGTCTTTGAATGGGGAGTTGTTTGAATAAAGAGAAACCCCTTCAAAATTTTGATAATTCCATGCACTTTTTAACGTTAAAATAGTGCATGGTTCAGTAAAATCAGCGTCTTGGAAGTTAAAAGTTGCGATATCCGTCTTGTTTTCACTGAGTGCTGGACATTTTGTACGTTAGTACGAGTCTGTCTGAAATGATCAGCTATGGACTGACATTGCAGGCTGCTTAGAACTGATACTGCTGACATTGTATCAAGTTTTAATGACACTTTTCAAATTTTTAAGTCTTTGAAAAAATATTTGCAACAAAGTAAATATTTTCCAATTGTGTTTTTATTTCAAGTCTTCCTAAATTGGAGGCCTTGTGCCCTCTCTTTAGCGGCTATCTAGGCTTAACTGTTTCGTGTCCTAAAGAACTCTCTAACCCAGAAGAAAGGAGCTTTTGTTAAGATTTGTGGTCTATTCATAGAGGCTAGACTAGCCTATGTCGCCGCTGCACCAGCCGCAGTTCCGGGTTCGAAACACAGCCGAGCACAGTCCGGGCCCCTACTGGTTGGGTCGGTGTCAGTATAATGTGACCGGCTGAGGCTAAGTCATGGTATCCCCGCTAGTCTCTGGGTGGCAGCCCGTAAATTGTCATTGGGACCCAAGCCCTGAGAGCACCTTTGAAGTGGAGTTGGGCTTGTAAAAATACCCTTCAATCAATTAAAAAGCACCAGCCGCAGTTGTAGATACTGTAACCGCCGCTTGCCATTCCAAATCAGAAAAATAGAAAATCATTCTTTGCAAAATAAAACATAAAATACGGTTTACATATACGTCAATTCAATAATAATTATATGTGACACAGGTGTTCAGGAAAATGGAGGGGGTGGTGTTAGAGTTCTCTATTTAGATGTTACATAGCCTCTTTCTCTTTCAAATTAAGTCTGAATTTCGATAGTTTTAGTTCAACCATTGAGCGTTCCTTTATTTTAACATTTTGAGCGTGCATAAGTATATTTATAACATAAAACGGAAACAAATAAAACAAATGCTATCAATCGTATTTATATAGTTATACCGATTTCAATGCCGTCACAATTTTCAGCAAAGAAAAATTTATTTGTTTCATGGTTTGAAATGCTTTAAAGCCCTGGCATATTTTGTTGACGACAAAGGTTAGTTTATGTTCCCAAATAAGAAAGCTTTTACCATTTCAAGAAAGCGTCTTAGAAACACGATGCCAAGTATTTTTTTTCGGGGGAGGGGGGGAAGGGGTAACATGCTTTACTTACCTAGGCAGTATGCTACAACACAGAGCCATATCGTAGCAATACAAACCGCTTGGTCCATTACTACAGATGACAATTGTTGTTCGAAATTCAATGTCGAAGGCCAACCGGTTAGCGTTCTGGAAGGAGAATCAAAGGTCTGCTCTCTTGTCCGCTGGACTCGGAATGTTGGTTGACGTGGCCTGACTATCTAAACTCCTAAAGCGTCTATTTATAGTGTTTAAGAAAGACAGAAAGTGTGGGTGTGAGAGAGAGGGAGAGAGAGAGGCAGCGAGAGACTCGGGGGGAGAAAGTAACCGAAAGGACGGACAGGCAGATAGAAAGACTGAAAAAGAGGAAAGAAAGAGATATACATAGAGTAAGACTGAGATCGAGGCTCATATAGGCAGAGAGAAATAAAGAGGTTAAGACAGAGGTGGAGAGGCGGAGAGTCAGAGATACTGGGGCGAGGCAAAAAGAGATTGAGATAGACTGAGAGGAAGAGAGATACCGATAAAAACAAAGAGAAACATGGGGATAGACCAAGAGGGGGCGGAAAAATCGAAAGTGGCAGACACAAAGATATTCAGAGAGGGGCAGAAACACCGACAGAGAGGCACGGAGAAACAGATAGAGTATATAGAGAAAGAGTAAAGAGAAAGAGGCAGAGAGTGAGATACAGAGAGAAGATGCAGACATATAGAGATGACAAAGGGACGGACACAGAGGAAATAGGGAGAGGCTGAGAAAGACAGCGGGAGGCTGAGGGAGAGGCCCAAGTAAAAAAAAAAAAGCAGAAACAGGCTGACTCAGAGAGAGAGAAAGAGAGAGAGAGAGAGAGAGAAACAGAGAGACGAAGGGACAGAGAGAAAGAGAGGGAGTCTGAGAAAGGTGCAGAGAAAGAGAGACTGAGAAAAACAGAGACTGAGAAAAACAGAGAGATACAGAGGGAGAGACTAGAATGGAGAAATAGATAGGCTCAGGGCGAGAGAGAGAAGCAAAGCTAGGCAGAGAGTCAGGCATAGAAAGACTGGTAAAGACAGACTGGCGGAGATAGATAGACATAGAAAGATATGGAGAAAAACAGAGGAAAAGAGAGAAAAACCGATCGGGGCAGAATAAAATTGACAGGCAGAGAGATAGCCAGAGAGACAGGGGCAGCAAGACAGAGAGAGACAGATAGGCAAACAGAGAAAATAGATTGCGAGACGATGAAAGATATAGAGACACTGAGAGAAGCAGAGTGTAAGACTGGGGAGCGAGGGAGAGAGCAAAGACAGAGACGGGCAGGGACATTCGGAGAGACACTGGCGTGAAATGCATAGAAAGACTGACAGAGAGAGAGGCAACAAGAATGAGAGAAACGTAATGGCAGTGAGAAAGGCAAAGAGAAAGAAAGAAAGAGAGAAACACAGAGAGGTTGAGAGGGAGGCTGAGAAAGGCAGAAAGAAACACAGAGATAGACTTTACTTACCTAGATAGTATGCTACAACACAGAGCCATATTGTAGCAAAACCAACCGCTCGGTCCATTACTGAAGATGACAACTTGTTGCTCGAAATTCAATGTCGAAGGCTAACCGGTTCGCGTTCTGGAAGGAGAATCAAAGGTCTGCTCTCTTGGCAGAGAGTAAAGACAGAGACGGACAGGGACATTCGTAGAGACACTAACGCAAATGCATAGAAACACTGAGATAGACCTAGAGAGAGGCAGCTAGAAATAACTGCGAGATAGACGGACTCGGGGGATAGGCAGAGGAATACAGAAAGACAGACTGAGAACGATAGAGATACGCTGTAAAGAGAGACTTAGAGGGAGCCAGAGAGAGATGGAAGGAGAGGCAAACAGGAGGGAAGGTAAACAGAAAAAGATGTAGACATTGGGAGAGAGACAGACAGAGAGAGAACGGCGATTACTGGCTTTGATCTTTACGCAATCGGGCACTGTCAATGCCCATGTTCTTGAAAACGTGCGGAATTTCCCTAAGGAATAAAGTATTTGTGGATGTAGATCTAAGTAACACTTCTACGTAGCTAGATCATAGATCCCTCTCACTTCTTGAATCGGCTGGCGAAAAATGGCACCTTATCTATCTTTTCATTGAATATGAGACAACCTAGAATTTCAATAAGACATTTCGCAAAGATACCAGCTTCTAAAAATTTTACAAGGGCATGTTTTTAATTCAAATGAGGTCTAGTGGAGCTTTTCAACATTCAAAATGGAAATCTATGTCTAGACCCGAATTCGAATGTTATCCATCATGAAAGCTAGATAGTAAGTTCAGCTAAAAAAAAGTTTTTTCCGCAGTGTATTCGAGAAGGGTGTGCTGGCAAAAAAAAAATATAATAAAATGTACAAAATTTGTTGATTAAACTTTTCTTGGCAATTTCCGTTATTGTGCATCAAAGTCGACGTTTATTTAATAAAGTTTTTATGTTTAAACTTTGGCAAAATGAAACATAAATGCTTAGGCTTCAGTACGCAGAATTTAATCATATAAATAAAACCGGAAAATGGAACTCGCAAATTTACTTAGACAAATAAATAAAAATGAAACTACATTCAGATTTAGTCAGTATTTACATATAACCTACACAGAGATCTAAAACGCATCTAAACCTCGGTCTCGGTACTTCAATTATCAAGATTCTAACAAGGTTTCTAACACAACCTCATAAAGACCTTTCTTTTTTCTTCTTTTTTTTTAGGCCTCCGAGCGTGAGTTTTGAGTAAAGTCATTGTTATCTATTGGTCACATCATATTTTTTTCACCGTTCGTAGAAGGAGTAAGTTGACTAATTTATTTTAAAAAGGAAATAATAATAATCTCGTCTAGGCTTGTACGTTAAGGGTCAGCACATTTAAAAAAGTTATATTTAACATTTTCCTTCTCTTAGTCGATGTTTTAAATCGATATATGAAATTTACAAACCCATCGCGTGAACAAACAGCATCTTTTTAGAGCGTTTTAACGACTCGATACAAAACATTTTTATGTTGTTTTTGATAATCATTATGGCAAGTGTAGATCTCGGTCTTTCATAGTTTTCAATTTGACCACTGATCTAACCGCTTCGATTTTTCATACAGTGTCACAAACACCAGAAATAATAATCGAGTAAACGAATAAAAATCCTGATGCGAGACTTGTGAGTTCTTTTAAAATCTTGGAAACGTGAAAAGTCGTATGAAGAACGTAGAAAATAAGTTTATTCAACTTAAAATGAAGAAATCAACACGAAACAGTATTCACATCCAGCAGTAGTCGAAAATAATAACAGTGCAATTGAAGATGTCCAGCATAAACAAATCGTAGATCTAACTTTTGCTCA
Source organism: Elysia marginata (assembly GCA_019649035.1). NCBI lineage: Eukaryota > Metazoa > Mollusca > Gastropoda > Plakobranchidae > Elysia > Elysia marginata. Next base: position 143,796 of record BMAT01000753.1, on the reverse strand, counting down.
AAACTGCTCACTCTCTCTTAATCCAGTATTCTATCCTCTCCGTCGTCTCTGAATCTCTCTCTTTTATGTCGCTCTCCACTCTTCTCTCCTTATCAACCACGCGAGCTCTATTTATAAGCAAAACACGCATCTAGAAATAGCACACAATTTCTGGGAATTTCCCGAAAATTCTATCCTTTACAAGAAAGGTGAGAAAGGTGTGGCCTAATACGGCAGCGACACCCAATCGCGAGCCAAGTTCAAAATAGGTCGCCGGTCACCAAACAATAGAGACCTTTAGCACACGCACCGTGTCGCACTACGCGTACGTGAAAATCGGGAAAGCAGATTGAGTTACTATAAAAATAAGGAAATCAGTTTCTAAAAATAGAACGTCTGTGGGTCTATTTTTAGAAACTGGTTTCATTATTTTTATAGTAACTCAATCTGCTTTCCCGATTTTCACGTACGCGTAGTGCGACACGGTGCGTGTGCTAAAGGTCTGTATTAAGTAAATTAACCGGAAGATAGTAATCTAGATAAATCCAGAGACTAGATCTACAAAATTAATAATAGGCGATCATTCTAGATTTTAACGAGTTATGAAATCCGTAAGTTACTTATAAGTACGAATGCTTAACACATTCCATTAAGAAAACAAGCGTAGCCTTAATCTAGGTCTACACTGTACATAGCATGATTAAGGAACTAGACCAAAACAATGTCTAACTTAGTTACATACAGTTTAAGCTCATGGTGGGGTTGTTTTCGCATTTAGTACACACGCATTGAAAAAAAAAACTATAAATTGAGAAGAGTAATGTATTAATGAGCCATTTTCTGTTTTGGAGGACAGATAGGTTAACTTAGTTCTTTGTCTTCCTAACGCGCCGCGCCTAAACAAAACTGTTCCACTACTCATGTTTGTTCAATGTCAAATAATTGTGACCCCGACTTCAAAAATCATGCTCAAGTCGAACTTGTTCATGTTTTGTACATTACATCTGACCAGAAAGCACACACCTTGGGTATCATTAGGCAAAAGGCAGTAACTTAGCATTTATCTTTGAAAAGTTTTTTTTAATGAATTTTCAAAGCAAGCACGTTTAACTGAATTTTTAGGAGTATGAAACTTAGAAATTAACCTAGTCCCGAAATGGGACTGGGCGACTTTAGCTGGGTTTTCGTGACTGGGATCACAAATTTGTATTGCGATCAGTGAAATGAGTCGGATGTCTGAACCTTTAGTATTGAAAGAAATGCAATTTTATGTCCTATTTTCTCAGTATCTTAAATAAAAAAAGTTTTGAAAATCTTTCCACAAAATATGAGAATTGTATGCAATTTCAAGGCTTGGAAGCTTAGAAAAGTGCATAGTGCTAAATGTCACCGCTTTGGGTAGTGAAGGTTGCGACATCTGATTCATTCGCACTGGTTGTGAAACAAAATCTGCCGGTTTACACAAGGACAACAATCTGAAAAAAGAAACGCAGGTTTTTGTGGTGGTTACATAGAACTAAGAACCCATACATAAAAACCGCATCTGGAAAGAAAGCTCGTGATTTAGGCCTTAACTTCTCTGCTCGTTAAAATATTTGGCGTTTTCTTTATTTGCACTCAAATCTATATCACTTGCTATAAACGAGATTTTTTTAGTATTGATTTAGGCTTATTATTTTTCAATAATCGGTCTTTTTTCCTTTTTTTATATAAATAAACACATTAAGGTGAAAATCCTGAAAATGTAATGAATTTCTATTTGTAAAGAGTTTGTTAAGACGCGTGAATGAAAAGTCGATATGAAAAATATAAACATCTTGAATACGGTACATACTTCGCCCAACTGCAAGAAAAGATGTAGCAAAAAAAAGGATGAGAGAAAAGAAGAAAACTTGCTAAGGAGAGCTCGAAAAACTATGAGAATTCATGAAGAAGAAAATTTTACCTTATACTTGAAGGGACAAATTATTACCGTATGTTAAGAAGCAGAAAAGTTTTGGCATGAAACTATATAATTTTTTTTTCACAGCTGATAGACCAGCCAGGCCAGGCATATTTTGAAGATGGATAGAGTTTGAAAAATTTACACGGTGCAATGGCCTTATTTCAGGAAGAAAATTGTTAATGGTCATCTCCTTTTCTGTAAAATCGAAGCGTGTCTTTAGTAAGCCTTCAAAGCAATTTCATCAGTGTAACCATTGTGAAGAGAGCCGCAAGAGTCTAGAGATAGTTATCCACTGTTGATAAATTGATACTCGTATGATGAGTTTCTCTATAATCAAGCCTGGAAGGAGCGAGTACTTTGACAAAATTACAAACCGTTTCAGGTAAAAGCTTAAACACCATCGAGAATAATGTGCGGATAATTATGTATTTTAAAAAAGGCTTTTTTTTGTTTCAAAGTATAATTATGCTTAGTCACTTGCGCCAAAAGCTTAACAGTGATGTAACAAGAGAGCAAGTCCTAGGTGTATTTTAGTGCTCCATATGGTAGCAGGGGACGCTGTAAAGAAAAACAAAGAAAAACAAAACAAAACAAAACAAAAAAACTAAGGCTTAAACGAGTCTTGGTGCGCGATGTAAGGGAGATAACAAAAACAAAAAAAACTGATGTTTCGAAAGTGACCTTAAGAGTTAACTACCATTGCTCAATTAGGGGCTGTACCGCAGTACGACAGAGCTGTCCCGTAGGCTGTTTGAACGTATGAATTCAATAGTTAAAACCTGCGAAGATAAAAACCGTCCCGGGACAGCCCAGTTGTATTTCACTAAGGGCTTATAAGAACACAAAGGCGCGATGGCTCCGACATTATAAAGTGTATCTCATTCTTTCGCTTACTTTACTGGAAATAGTAAGGCTGCAAGTAGTAATTAGTTCAACCCCTTGGGTACTTCCGCATAGTTTAGCATAATTACCGGTATGTATTTTTTTTCTTGTTGTTTTGGTAGATTTCTTCTTGCATTGTATAATTTGAGCTACACTACAGCATCCTAATTAGCATCCTCCGTATCGATAGACCATGGCGTACTTCGTTGTTTCACGTAAAATTAATTTTGACTGTCTTATTAATCCTGTTTCTGTGTGTGGCGTCGTGGTCTAGTAGTAGACGCATGGCTTTTAGACCGAGAAGTCAGAGATTCGAGTCCTGCTTTCGGCAGGTCGACGTTTCGTCCTTCAGAAAGGCTATTTAAACACATTTCTTCGCCTAACTCATGAACTTAAGGAGTACCCGACTATAGGCAGTGAAAGATCTTGTCAGCACGCCAGAGTGATGTGCTTTACTTGCTACTCGTCTGTGAGTTCAGAAGGTACTTTGGTTGGTAATGGCCTGCCGGAGAACCCATGTAAAGCGCTTAGAGCAATATTAGTGGATAAGCGCTATATAAAAATGCCCTTTACTTTTACTTTACTGTTTCTACATGCTCATCGTATCGATTTGCAGCGGTATCGATACCGGTAGGTGAGATTTGCAGCAGTATCGATACCGGTAGGTGAGATTTGCAGCAGTATCGATACCGGTAGGTGAGATTTGCAGCAGTATCGGTACCGGTAGGTGAGATTTGCAGCAGTATCGATACCGGTAGGTGAGATTTGCAGCAGTATTGATACCGGTAGGTGAGATTTGCAGCAGTATCGATACCGGTAGCTGAGATTTGCAGCAGTATCGATACCGGTGGTTGAGATTTGCAGCAGTATCGATAGACTTTGCCAAGTCGTCATTTTGGAGGTTTTCGTCTTTTAGTTTACGTTGCATAAAATTTACAATTGTAAAGGAAGACATTCAAAATAGAGTTTAAATCTTTTACGCTCTTTTTCGATTCCGGCTCCCTGCGTATTATCCTTCTAAATCTAGAGTTTAAAATTAAGTATTCTCCATTTTTATCGCATTTCACCAACCAAATTTTCAAGCCAATTTAAGACAAAAAAAAACAATAATTTTATTGAATTTATATATATATATATACGAATAAGAAACGAAAATATTTTTAAATATATCCTTCAACTTCAAGTTCAATCGATCTTTAAGACGGCAGGTGAAGTAGATTAAGGTATACATCAATGCAGAATAGCTATTATGGCTTTTCCTGTAACACCGATTTTAGTCTCTCTCTGTCTCTCTGTCTCTCTCTGTGTCTCTGTCTTTTCCTCTCTATC
>BMAT01000753.1:115377-135632 GCA_019649035.1 Elysia marginata | reverse complement strand
AAAAAAAAAAAAAAAAAAAAAAAAAAAAAAAAAAACAGAACAAAATCTTATGGTGACTTGAACCAATTTTACATAATTTAGAGCCAAGAAGGAGTTACATTTCATGTGTCACAAGCATTGGCCGTTGCGAAGCGCAAAGTTGCCGATCCGGCATACCTTCTCGCCAGGGGGGATTACCTTCATCAAAAGACTGCAGAAGATAAGCAAAGCGTATCAGCTGATTTAGGGACATCTAATCAGCATACGGCTCGAGAGGTCGCTTGGGGTCAGTAAGGGTCAATAAGTGAATAATTAAAAGACGTTTGGGTATGAAATTAGCAGCGGAGAGAAAGTAGGCTTAAAGTGGAAATGCCCAAAATATGCTTGCCTTTACGTATGATTACAACCTTCGACTTTTAGGTAGGTTCGGCACATACCGCCTTGCCCCTGAGAGAAACATAACTAGCTGATAAGATTTCGCCATTGCTACTACGCTTCTTGAAAAAAAAAATTTTGCGAAGGTTTTTTGTTGAGTTTATCTAAGCCTCTCCAAACGGAGATATATATCAAACTCGCACCATAATTTCCATTTCCATTTGATAATGTAGTGGTTGCCTCCATTACTTGTGTTTCTGCGTGTAAGTACCTTTTATTCGTGCTGAACGCCCGATTCTAGCATTTCATAGATGAATTGATTGATTCTTGCGCCGCGCAGTATTTTAGATTTGCAGGAAGTTTCTTTTAATTGATGTTTATGGACAGGAAGCAAAAAAAAAGAAAACTAATATAAAATGTAATTAATACATAGGGGATTAGTGACGGTTATACTCACATGAGATTCCCAAACATAAAGGACCAGCGACTAATAAACTCGCGGAAGAGGTCAATTCCACTAATCCAATCCTTTATTTTTATTACAACCTTAACCTATTTTTTTTACCTGCTCCGGTCTTTTCGAACCGAAAGTGTTATGAATGCTAGATCTAGGCGGCAAATCCATTCCTGGGGTAATAAGTAGACAGCGGACCCATTCCTATAAGCCAAATGAATAAGAGGATTTCTGTTATACTAGATTAAGGCTTATCCTTTTTTTAATTTACGTATATATTCAAAACCCTAAAATTCAGAGCATATTTTTTTAATGTTTAATTAAAAAAATATACATATGTGAAGAGCTCATATCTTCCGTTAACAATAATAATTGCTGAAAAAGAATAGTCTGCGATTGTCTATGACGCTGAAAGAAACTTTATGTCTATGATATAGTACGCAGCCTACAATCAAGTTCCATTACATGATAGCATAAAAGTATTATATAATATTAGGGGATAATATTTTTTTCCGTCTTATTTCAAGAGCATTACTAGAATATCGACATATCTTTGTTGAACCAATATTTGTTTTCGAATATTGCACCTATTTCAAGAACGCAAAGATACATCAAACGAAAATTACCTTAGTACTTATAACATAGATATATTTTCGTTCGTTTTAAATTGGTTTAAAAGTATGAGTGGAGTTTTAATGGTAAACAAGAGTTTATTATATCGCGATTAAAAACCAGCAACAGCCACAGTGTCATACTACTGTGTAATCAAGTTATCTAACTTGCTTCCCTGACACGTTTTCCCTTGCTTCCTCTCTGGCTTACTTTCCCACACGTTCGGGGATGCCAGGAGGACGCAACTTGCTGGACATTGTCTGCGACGCAAGGAATTGTCTGCCGATAGCTTCATTCTCGGTGAGTCAAAGACAAGGACAAGCTCTCGACAGTTAGGAGAGAGAGAGAGAGGAGAGAAATAGAGAGATAGAGAGAGATAGAGGTGAAATGCCTAAAGTAATACAACCATCATCAATAACTATCTAGATGAAATTCCTAAAGTAATACAATCATTATCAATAACTATCTTGATGAAATGCCTACAGTAATACAACCATCATCAATAAGTATCTTGATGAAATTCCTAAAATGATGCAATCATCATCAATAACTATCTTGATGAAATTCCTAAAGTAATACAATCATTATCAATAACTATCTTGATGAAATGCCTAAAGTAATACAACCATCATCAATAACTATCTTGATGAAATTCCTAAAATGATGCAATCATTATCAATAACTATCTTGATGAAATTCCTAAAGTAATACAACAATTATCAATAAGTATCTTGATAAAATGCCTAAAGTAATACAACCATTATCAATAAATATCTTGGTGAAATGCCTAAAGTAATACAATCATTCTAAATAAATATATTGCTGAAATGCCTAAAATAATACAACCATTATCAATAAATATCTTGGTGAAATGCCGAAAGTAATACAATTATTCTAAATAACTATCTTGAGGAAATGCCTAAAGAAAACTAAGGTCAAACAAGATAAAATAACTCACTCACTCACTCATCCTGGCATGTCTGTGTGGACGTTGCCTCCTGAACCCTCCGTCTAAACACTTCCCTCTTCTGGGCTTCTCTGCCAGCTTCTGTGGGGCTTATCTGTAGCCACTCCTTAATGTCTTCAGTCCATCTTCTTGTTGGTCGGCCTTTCCTTCTTTTGCTTTCAAGCCTTGCCTCCAATAAGTGCTTTTCTAGGGAGTCGTGTCTTTTTAGGTGGCCGAAGTATGATAGTTTCCTTGCTTTGATGTTGTTCAATAACCAGTCTTGGCCCACTTTTAACCCTTTTCAGATTTCTGTGTTTATTCTTTTTGCTATCCATGGTATTCTGAGCATCCTCCTATAACATTTCATTTCAAAAGCGTTGATTTTCTTTGCAACTGCTGTTGTCAAGGTCCATCCTTCGCACCCATAGATGGATGTTGGAAATGAGCATGCTCTAACGATTTTCAACTTTGTTTGCTTATCTTGTCCTTTCCAGATTTTTTCCATCTTCTTAAGCTGTCCTGCGGCCATGGCTGTCTTTCTTTTGATTTCATTTGAACATTTTCCATTTCCTTCAATTTTGGATCCAAGGTATTCAAAGTTTTCTAAGCACTCAACTTTCTTTCCATCAACTGTTATGTCTGATGTTCTCTTGCATCTAACAGTATCGACATTTTTAGTTTTCTTTATATTGATAAAATAACTACACGAGCTAAAAGCACATGAACATAAAATAGGCCATCACCTTGGGTGGGTGAGGGGAAGGATATGTAGAATAAATAGCAAGCAGTAACCCCTGTGTCAATCACTCATGGTGGGATCAGAACATGGACACACATATATTTGGGCAGTAATCGACTTTAACACCCATAATTAGCCAAAGGTGAAGTACCAAGTTACTTTTAAAAAATTTTCACTTTTAACTGCCTCAACTATCTTAAACACTATGAAAACCTGGAGAACTGTGACTGTAGTGATTTGTTTCTTTAAAAAAAACGAATACTTTCAATGTATCTGGATAAGCATTTTTTGGTGTATAAACCCTCATAAATTATATTTCCTATTTGGTTTTCATAGTTTTGTTCTGTTTAGTTTAAAAGAACGAAACACTTTGTTAGTTTTTGGTCTTTGAAATCCCACATATAGTTAGAGACTTAAAGACTGCAGATGATGCTCCCAATATGTCGCGGCAAGGCACAATAGTCGTGTTGTATCCAATCTGAAATTGGAGAATGTAAACCAACCAATCTCAAAATGATTGGATTATATAGCAAAATCTGAAGAAAATATATAGAAAACTTTTAAAACTTGTAATTAGTGTAGGAGTTTTTCATAAATTGATTTTAGTATATGAGATAGGGTCGAAGTAAACTAAATTTGAAGAGTTCGTAAGCCATTAGCCCTGAGATCATCGTTAATGATGGACTGGGCTTGTAAAAAAATCCAATTAATCAATCAATGTAAAAAAACATAGAATAGAAATAATAATCTAGAGCAAAATGTACTTCAGCTTTCTGTATTTTTTTAGTAACTTTTTACATAACATTATATTCTTTCAAACAGAATCATGACCAGCAGAATATCAAAATTGATGTCACGTTCTTTAAAAAGTTTAAATGTCGCTAGTGGTCTATACCAATATGAACCGTAAGCACAGGACTTTTTGTATTGGCAGACATTTGTTCTAACTTTAAAAGCTTTGTTTCAACGATTAAATAAATTAAACATTCGGCTAAAAAGTATGCAAACTCGCAATCGGCGAATCTAATTTGAGCAAACAGTGAAGGAAAGTACAGGTTACAATAATTCTAAACGTATCCGTTATTTCCATAAGGGTCACTCTTGACGCGTATGCTATACAGGTAGCTCTTAGTATTATTTGTATTCATAACTAGTATCAAAAGACAGGTCAAATTTAAATATCAGGTTTTTTTTCAAGATGGCCTACTTACGAAGACATGAAAACAAAATAGTTTCGCCCGCTTCGGTTGTTGAGTTCTGCAGAACTTAGGTCAGACCTAGATCTAAACTCTTTATTGAGAGTCCGAAAAATTCACTAATATTTTAAAATCAATTTCGGTAATCTAGATTTAGAGTTTGATATAGAAGATCTCTTGATCTAGAGTCTGTAGAAGGTAAAATCTATCTAAGGTTTGAGGCTCCATTTTTTTTTTGGCATTTTAGATTCTGCGTGTCATGTTTTTTTTCCTCTGTTTAAGCATTAAGGCCTAGGCTCTGAGTATCAAGTTTTGTTTTTTAATGTCAGGATCAAATTTTCCCTAACATGCACAGTTTTAGCAATGCCGTGGTTAAAAAGGTTTTAAGCTCTTAGGTTTTTTGTGTTTTAAATCATAATGTCCAAGAATCATAAAGTGCAGGAGTACTTTTAAAATTAATGTGGGACATTTTGTTTATACCCCATTAGCGGTAAAGTTTGCTTTGTCATTAGTCTCCATCGGGAAGACTACATAAAGCAGAAAAATGTAGGCGCTTTAAATATTGACTTGATTCTGTCGCACTAGCTTAGGCAACATGGAAAACTTTAAAATAAAAGAATATAAAGAGTTTTTTTTGAAACACAAGCTCTGTGAAACGCATAATCGTTATAATTATAATAACGAACGTCGTATTATAAGCAAAGAAGATCGATCGCTTTGCACCATAAAAATTAAGATGGATGCAAGTTATGTAAAAATCCAAAGCCTATTGAACTATATAAAAGCTTTAAATATTGGAAACATTGCCGTAATTCTTGACTTCTTTATGCCTATTTGTTTACGTCTTTGTTTCATTAGAGCTGGCTATGGATATATATTTTTGATGCTTTAAAAAGAGTGCGGTAGTATTTTCATTGATTCTTCTTAAACCATTTTTTCTTCTAGATCTATTATTCTGTAAAACTAGTAGATTTCATTTCCACATTTATGTACGAGTTTCATTGATTGAAACTGTCAATAAAAAATAAAATATCTAGCGCTCTCTGAATGACACAAAGGTTTTTATCATCTCAAATGAACAAAGACACGTTTTAAAAACCTCCGTTAAGTGGTGGTATAGAACACAAAAAGTTTTGCTCAAACATTACCAGTATCAGTTTTTTGTCCTTCTCGCTTTTTGTATTTTGTAGTTTCAGATGACTGGTCGATTTTTGAGTAAGTTCCGAGACAGCCTTCAAAGGTACTTTCGATCCTTTTCTTTACGTAAAGAGAGTGATTGTGGTCGATAGATTGAGAGCTAGAAGTTCTTAAGCCAACTTGAGAGTAGGTCTTATCAAAGCGCGAAGCACTTATTCGAGATGCTTTCAGTGTTCACTCCACACTTAAGAGCTTTCAAGGTACGCGGAATAAAGCATCGTTTGGAGTAAAAAAAATAGAGCATGTTAATAAAATTTCGAAACGAAATAGCAGCAATGGAATAAATCTTGGAAGTGCCGATGTTTTTGTGAACGTTTTACGGACATTTTTAGTTTAGCCAGTGGGGATCTATCATGTGTTTTACAAGCTTTCTAAACAAGTTTTTAAAAAAAGTCAACACACAGCGGAGAGTACGGTAAGGAAAGCTTTAGCATATAAGTAATCTTCACACCTAATGAAGGTTTTTTTATATTTTGTTGTTTTTGCCTTTTTGAGCAAAGTTAAAGCTTTTCTTTTAGGTCCAGTCCTTATTTAAGTGTGTATTTTTATATTACATCTCGGATTGATTGCAAACGAGTCTGCAGTCAGAAAGCCTAGTTTTGGGAAATAGGCTTTTAAAGTTCAGTGGGTGTTCCGAAGTCAATTTTTTAATATAGTTTAGATATTGACGTTAAGACCATTTCTGAATATTTTTTCACAGTTTCTCATCTTGAAACTTCATGTTTTATGTGTTTAACTTTAGTTGGCATGGTTTCTTTGGAATTTACATTGGTATTGCTGTCTAAAGTTCAAACGTAATTTTCTCCCCTTTCTGAAACTTACAAGTCCTAAGCTTGCCAACTTCAAACGGCTATAACTTCACACAGAAACACGATATAGAACTGTCCTGTCTGTTGTATTTGATATGAAAGAAAATAAGCTTTTCTGTTATAGCAATGCATTACTACTTTCATAGTATCTATTTAAGACTCATTTTGGTTGGTTGGAGGGACATACAACTATAAAAAACTCGTTTTGATTAATTTATATCATTACATAATAAAAGTATAAGTTCAGTGTATTTCTTGAAAAACAAACCGCAATAATAATATTTTTAATATGTAAGAATGCTTTTGGTGAATACTGGTACCAGTTGAGGTATTTTACAGTTTCTCCTTTTACTTATTCTATAGAATTACCTCCATTGGATGATTTTAAAAGTCAAAGACTTGGTATTAGCTTTGAAGAGTTTTGATTCAATAAACATTCAGTTATCTATAAAAGTTGCCAATCTACTCATACACGCATACGCTACGTTTTTTGTGTTCTAAAGATAGTCTGAAAATTTGCGAGAGGAATATATATTACCACCTTTAAGGGACTAACACGAATGTCAAACCTTTTCATCCTTCATTGTTTGAACTGCGTTTGGATAACTTATAGGTATTGATCTCAATATTTTTAAAGCAAATTTGCTCTACTAGAGCACATACAAAAAGAAATCTTTTCGATATCTCAGATTTATTGTGAAGAGACTTCAGCATCTATCAAAACTCACACACTTTCTCTATGTATCTGGTACACTGATCTGGTGATCTTCTTTCTTGCCATCTTTTTTTCTTGCTTAGATCTCTGCAATCTCACTCCTCCCCTTTCTTTATCATTCTCTGTTCGGGGTCCTTTACTATCCTCCTCCCTTCTCTTGTCGATCTCATGTTCTACCCCATCCTCCGCTTTACTTCTAACGCTATTATACGATTTCATCTAATAATCAAATTAAACACACATCTTGAACAACTGTGGCAGACGGACTGGGATGCTGAATTCAACAATAAAGTTCATGAAATTAGTCCAAATCTTTAAAAAAAAGAATCATTTCTGTAGAAAGACTGAGCAGAAAACAAGAGGCTGTTTTGAGCAGACTCCGTATCGACCATTCGTGGATCGCTAACGAATACCTTTTAAAGGGGGAACAACAACCCTTTTGTACAGCTTGTGAGTGTCCTTTCACTGTAAAACAATTTTAGTGGAATGTGCAGATTTTTTTGCTAGGCAGACAAAAATGTTATAAGACAAATGATATGCATACGCTGCTTCGAGAGGTGATCTGAAAGATTGTGTGGCAAAATCTGAAGCACATGTGAAGAAAAGTGTCAAAAGCTGTAAATAGTGTATAAGATATTTAAAACTTGATTTTAATATATGAGATAAGTCGGCAAGTATATAGGGTCGAAGTTAACTAAATTTAAAGATACCGCAAGCCCTGAGATCATCGCTAATGGTGGACTGGGCTTGTAAAAAATTTCAATCAATCAACCAATCATCTAATTATAACTTTGTAAATACTATTGTCGAACAGCCAAGCATGCATAATTCTGCTTTGTCTTGCCACTGTACTACGCCGCCTCTACCATAGCTGCGGTACCATGTAGATATACACAGACTAATAGCGCCATGGCGACAAATCCCCTTTTAACCTGATGTTACCTCGTCTACCTGTTCACACAGGGCAAGAAAATATTATTTCAAAGAACCAATGGCGTTAACATCGACCTCAAGTGACCCTCCCTCCCATCAGGTTTTGTAACAAAGTTATGCGTCATTTTTCTCATAGAAATCTGGTGATCCTCCGAGGTTTTTAGGAGCGTAAATTTTACAAGTGGATAATTGTGTGTGGGAATACCCAATCTTTTGACTTTGATTAACCAGTGAATGGTTAAATGATTCGGAGTCATGGGGTCACTTCCATGAGAGTTTGATTCAAAGTTATTCTGAGTGTCTCGTTTTGTGGATTATGTGTGTCTTGTGCTAGATTGTTTCCTTCATGTTCAATGTTAAATGTTGTAACTGATGTTTCTTTAAACTTTTATACAGTATCGTATCCCAAACCTTTTCAAATCTAAAAAATCGCAAGCTTTCTCTTGTAAAAGGAGTTTTTAAAACTCTTATTATTATCATAATTTTTTTAAAAACTAGAAGTTATTTAAGTACAAGTCAAATTTTTTTTTGGAAATAATCAAACTAGTATCAAATAGGTGTTGTCACTAATTTATTTATGAGACAATCGTTTAAAAAATAATCGTTGCCATGCCCCGGACGGAATATGTGCTAATTTTTTTCTAAGATACCAGTCTGTTAAGTTGTTGGGTAGTGACAGACATAAAGCACAATGGGTGGTAACAAAAGTCACGCCTTTCTTTGAACAAAAAAGCACTATTATAGGTCTATTGTTTTTTGCACCTGGGTAGTTCAATTTTCTTGACCTACTTTTACTCAGCAATAATACATTTATTAAAGTTTTTCATTTGTTTTCTTTGTGCTGGCATGGTTAATAAAATTATTGCAAGTTCAACTTTAGATAGCCAACTAATTAGATAGACAGTGAATTATTTATAAAGAGCATCAAAACATAACAAAACTTAACACTTCAAACCATTTCAACGCGTGCCACATTTTAAACATGACTAAATGAAATCTTACAATATTAAATCCATAAATTGTACGAAAAGCAAACTAAATACAAGCATGATTCCGTAACGTTTTATACATTAATATATTTACAAAAAGAACGAAAATTAATGTTGACATCTATTGTAAAAAATGAGCTTCAAAGTAAAGGGCAATTTCTTATGAAAGGGCTGACTGATTATCTTTAAAACCAGCACAATAATAGTATTAACCTGTATTTATTGTTCTTTGCTACCTTATAAAAACGCTAAACATACAAGGGTGCTTAAGAAACTGTTTTGGCTAGTGTAACCATAGCAGTAAGTTCTTTGTCCCTAACGAAAAATGTTGTCAAAGTAAAGCCTCAGTTCTAGATCTAGTGGTTATCTTTTCGATCTTCGTTCTTCAGTCACGAACAAGACACGCGGGGGGTAAAGACAAGACTACTCGCCTCCGTCTTGTTCTAGTCTCTACTGCAAACATTGAGTAATCAATGAAATAGTTTCTACGTGAAAATCGCCCTTAGTAAGACGTGATTCGTGACACGAAGATTCGATTTTGGAAGAGGATGTCTGTTATAAGTTCCGAATAACCGAATTCGCGAAAGATCAGAAACGGTTTTGTCTAGCCGCTTTTCTGCAATTCCCTTGATTGCTCGGTGAAAAACCATTGGTTGTTTATCAAATTATTGGTTATATTGATAAACGTTGTAATGATATATTTCAAATATCGAAAAAGTTGTCTTTTCAGGACAAAAATCCTCGTTATTAAACCGAATTTCTCACACATTGATTCGATTTTTATGTTTCTAACACACGTTTATGCACCTTTATCTTAATTTACGACATTTCTGTGAGGCGTAAGCTTAAAAACCTGCTAAGCACAGACGTGATAGAGAGCTTTGAAAAACTTGATATTGCTACTCATCAAAAACAGGTAAAGAAGAACGTGACAATTTATGCGAATAAATTACTATAGTCATTTTTAAGCGCCCATAAAGTACTATTTTTTCAACAGTTCAATGTATTTAGAATCTGGTTAACCGTTTTTCCGAACCCGGTTGTTTTATCTCTTGTTTTTTAACCCGACTCTATTACCGAACCGTTTACCCGATTAATTTAACGGGTATGGATTTAGATAGCTTGCAAGGCCTGCGACCTGTAGTCCAACAGAACTCAAGTTAGCACACTCGCCAAGGCGCTTCCAGTTTGACTCATCTGAAGGCTGCTGACCTCGGCCAAGGATTGCACAAAGTATGAAAGGTTTTCTCAAGCTGATCAAAGTTTTCCGCTGTTTTCTTTTCTCTTCAGACTTATTGCGGACACGAACACGAGATGGTTTAGACTGCATTGTTGTATGTATCACATTGTTTAAGGATCAAACTTTATTGACCAGATTTTTAGAAATACAGACTAAGAAGAAAAACCAATTTCTACCTCTTGAACACTGTATGTTATAAGTTATTTATAAACTGAAGCTATTAAGAGAGTGGTCATAGAGTAATCATTATATAATTGGATCTGACCAACTCATCAACCCGAATCGATTACGCCACTGTACGCTGCGCTAAGGCTTACAAACTTGTTACGGATTTTCTCAGACCATCATACAATAAGCGTACGGTATAAAAATAGTCTTGCATTCAGGCTGAATGAGTAGGATGTCGCAGTTTACTACTTCAAAGGCTTTGGTGTTCAAGCCTTGAACTGTCGAAAGTTTTTTTTAACATTATCAATATTCTGGGGGAAGACTTGACATTTTGTTACTTTAAAATATAGATTAAAAAAGAAGACCTTTAAATGACGTTTACAAAGAAAAGTATTTCCAACTTCACACTCATTTGCCCAGGGCGCGTTAAGTTCTTTATCAACACAATGTTATTTCTAACAGATCGATCGGATAATCTTCGTTACGACATTTATCACGCTTGCATGACGGGGTCTCGCGGAGTGACTGTTCAGCGTTGTTCTGCATGATTGGATCGCGTGTTTTAGGGTAGGGGTGTGGGTGTCCTTGGCCTACTCTCATGGGTAGGGTGGTTGAAATCTTACCTTGATAGCTTGATGGAACCGGGAGAATAAAGTGGTGAGAGATAGATGGGTAAGATCATACGCTTACACTCAAGTTAGTAGTTACAGCAAAAGGCCGATATGCGTAGCATGGCCAGGTAATGAGTTTAGTGGCGGAGTGAAATGTTGATAGTAAAGGCATCTTGGTTATTGGAAAGCTTGATGGAACCAGGAGAATAGAGTTCCAAGTGAGAGATAAGTAGGATTATACTCTGACAGCCAAAAACAACGATAATTGTGTGTATGATGGCCAGGTAATGAGTTTAGTGGCGGAGTGAAATGTTGATAGTAAAGGCATCTTGCTTATTGAAAAGCTGGATGGAACCAGGAGAATAGAATTCCAAGTGGGAGATGAGTAGGATTATACGTTTACAGCTAAAACACAACGATATGTGTAGGATTGCCAGATGATGAGTTGAGTGGCAGAGTGAAATTTTGATAGTCGAGGCATATTTTCATGCTCCGTTGTTGGAAATCACTTTGAAAGCATTTTTAAGATGTTAGAAAAATACAGTTCATTTAAGACTTAGATGAATAATATACGCGCAAATGAGATGATTCAAAGTGAAAAAGTAAAACTTTTAAGGAAAATGTTGATTGAGACAACTCAGCGTTAAGATATTTCAAGAATCTTAACAGAACTTAGGTTAGAAAGGGAAATAGATTAAAGCATAAGGAGGTTCAATATGTAAGGGAGAATTTTGAAAAAGGGAGGTTTCTATTGGAAAGATTTTTTTTTTTTGAAAATTGAGAACAGAAAGACATAAAGACAGAGGGACACAGAGATAGAAAGAAAGAGGGTAAGACAGAGACACATATACAAGAAAGAGAAAGAAAGAGAGAGAGAGAGAGAGAGAGAAAGAAAGAAAGAGAGAGAGAGAGCAAAGGAGCCCGTGGATGAAGTCTAGTGCAAGAGTTAAAAAATCATTAAGATTTAATTCATGAACTGAATTTGTGGCTAACAACTATAGATATTTCATGCAAATTTCTAAATTACTTTTATCTGTATCAGTTTCATTTCAAATGATAAATTAAAAAACAAAAGACTACCTGAAATAACTCTATTTTAAAAAGTACCAAGAACACTGAAGAAGACCAAAGAACAAAGGTGTAATTGAATATTTAAAAAAAATGACAAAACGCCCGGTAAAGAGCTATTCGAATGAGAACTTCATAAATATGCACTACGACTTTTAAACAAAACAACGGCAGAGGGAGGTACTCAAACCACTTTTGAATCACACAAAGAATTATAAATCAACTCTTGTACTTCATCCTTAGCCTAGTGCATTTCCTTTTCAGTAAGACGGAAATCAACACCAGAGCAAACAGGACAACATTCAAACATCCTTCCAAAGTTGAAACAACCACAAGAATATGGTCTCAGCCCAGAACTCTGTGGAATTGTGCGTGGAACATGTCCTCAGAAACGCCAGAATTGCCATACGAAACCTTACCGCGTCAGTCCTTTGGAAGAAATAATGCTAGGGAAGATATAATATGCAGAAAACGTCAACTCCATAGGATTATTTTACATAAACATTGATGTTATCAAATCAATTGAACAAATGTAAAGAAAATATAACTGTCATACCTCGTCGGAAGTGAGACCATCTAAAAAAAACCAACAAAATTAGTTCTTTTATAAGTGACACAGGAGACATTCAGAGAAGAAAACACTTCTCCAACAGAGCGCTAACAAATAATAACCGTCCGTGGAAACAAAAACAGAAGAAACACAAACAAAGAAATCAAACTATACATAGGACTGGTAAAATCTACTATGACATACAACTATGGAACATGGGCATTAAGTCAGGCCGAGATAAACAAAGTTGACGCATTCCACAGAAAGTGGCGACCATAAAAAAATCTCAAACATTCATTGCTATACAAAGACTTTCAGTCAATCCTTTTACAAAACATACATTGAAGGTAAACTATCCACTCATACCATAGTCGTTCGTGTCTTTTTGGACAAATTCTTTCAGGAGATGTTGGGATTCTGGCTAAGAAAGCCATGCAAGATTAGTGCAAGCTTATATTATCCAGTTGATTCAGGCAAAGACCCTTAACAGCACTTCCCATAACACTATGCCAAGCATTCTACAAATGAAAAAAAAAGGCAAGGATCTAAACAACCCTCGATCCTTCGCTCAAGACCAGGAGTGATGGAGGATATTTACTGGATAAATCGTCAACGCGAGGAGCTCTAGAGCGGGAATATCTGAAACAATAACAAAAAAACGTTGTTTTTTTTTAAGTCAAACAAGACGAGGTAATATTTGTCTGCAAAAGAAGTGTTGTAAAATAAATGGAAGCCGTGTTTCAATAGCAATTGTCTCGCGTCCAGGGTGAATAAATAGTTCTTATGTCGAAATTTTTTACATTTAAAACCACTGCTGTTTTGAACAAGACATTTTTCTAAGCTTCCAAGCGTCAAAATTTTCAAAACATTACCGAAATTTCGAGGGAAGATGTTAAAATTTCTTAATATAAAATATTAAGAAACGAGGAAAAAATAGATCTTAAATGGGGTTTTCCCTCAAAAAAGGAATTTCTGACTTCCGACTCATTCACCCTGGACGCGAGATAGTTGTTGTTTGTTTTCATGTACCCCAAGTTTCTTTCAAATGCTTTTTCGTGGAGGCGTGTGTTATTATTCAGCCAGCTTTGTCCTCATGGTGGATCTAAGCCTTCGTAGTGAAGGCCTATTGTATGACTTATAAACAAAATTGTTTGCGGTCTCAGTCAGCTGTTGCAATGACGTCACTCAGAGTTTTTGGCGCTAGTAAAGTAATATATCCTTGCCTCTTGAAGCTTTCTTTGGCTCTCAGCTGGCGGAGGGATATCTGCAGGGATTACTGTGAGCGCCCCTGTAGAGCGTGTGCATTAGGCCGATTAAACGGTCAACAATGTCAAGAAGTATTGTGCTTAAAGGCGCTTTACAGCTTTCAAGTATTAGGGAGACTTCCTCAGCTGAACTGTTTGCATGAGTTAGACACGATCTTTTTCCTGTATTTCCTTTTCACATATTTATGCTGACTAGAAAGATATCTTTGTATTTAACAAACAAATGTAAAGTATCCTTTTACTCAGGGTTTCATTCATCTGCAAAGAAGTCTTTATGCTAATACAAAGTACGCTCGTACTTCTATATGTTTAAGATTAAAGATATTTGAATGCAACATGCTGGTTGGTTAAAGACATTTATTTATAAGATTTGTTACTTTGTTATTTAGGTAAATACTATACGCCCTCTGTCTCTCTCTTTCTGTTTCTAGCTCGGTCTGTCTTTCTATCCAGCTGCCAGTCTCTCTCACCTCCTCCTTGCCTCCTCTCGTTCTCTCTCTCTCTCTGTTTGTCTCTCTCTGTCTCTCTTTTTCTCCTTCTCTCTCTCTTTCTCTCTCTGCCTCTTTTTCTCTTTCTCTCTCTGTCTCTCTTTTTCTCCCTCTCTCTCTCTTTCTCTCTCTGCCTCTTTCTCTCTCTCTCTCTCTCTCTCTCTCTCTCCCTCTCCTTCTCTCCCTCTCTGTGTCTCTCTCCCTCAGATCTACTATTTATGACTTCTTTCTTCACAGAACGCACCTTCTTACGTCCTAAATTGGTTTGCATGCTATTAAGATCAGCTATTTTTAGTATGTTGCCTATCCCACGATCAGTTCATTGTCGAATGTTATTTGCACCCCCTCCGGCTACAATGCTGATTATCTTTGACTTTCAGGTAAAAAGGTAAACTAGCGAATTCTAATGATACTTATCTATTCGGAATTTTTAAAATTTTTTTAACAATAGATTTTTCCAGTTTATTTTCAAAATTATCATTACCATTTCAGTTTTAAGCTTTTCCAAAAGTTGCCACTCTTGTAACCAATGTTCTAAACACATTTCAGAGATGCATACTTGCACGATGGTTTTAACGCAGAGGCCATTAAAAGACTGTTTTCTATTGGGGATAAAACTAAATGAGTCTTTATGAATGAGAGTTGCGTTTCAAGCACTTGTCAGTTTGAATGGTGACGGGACTTCTGTTTAACTTCATAAGAGCAATTACCGTCCAGACATGAATGCTTGTCCGGCTTTCTTCTGTTCGAGAGGAGGGAACGTATTGTAAAGAATTGGTTTTCTTTCATGTTAGAGGCATTCTTCACAATCCTGATAGTATGCTGTACGTAATGATGAAAAGCACGACAGAAGTCGTTAGTCGTACGTCAGCCAATCAGATTGTAGTTCCAGGCCTAAACACAGATGTTGAGGACCATGTATAACCATTTCGCAAGGTGTTGACAAAGACACTTCAAACGATAATGTAACGAAATATTGATCTCAAATCAATAAGTCTTTTTATTGCCTCTAATCATTAACGCTGTTCGTTTCAGGATAAAATAGAGATCAAAGGTTGGTCTTAAAACTATATTATATTTTGAAATCGAAATGAAGGTGGTTTTTTATGAAAGGCAAAAATTCCTGTTTTTATGTTTCGCAAATCAACCCTGAATCAAACTCTTTAGATCATGCACATAACTTGAATATGTTCACAAGTGAAGATACATCGAAATTCTAAACTGGCAAAGTGTAGAACCCTGCAATGTGTATGATAGAGTGATTTAATTTTAAATTTTATTTTATAAGATTTGAATCACGAAAAAGTTTTCTAGGAAGCTGTGGAAAAGTTTCGTGCCCTTTTTGTCGTATACAATTACTCTCGAAATTCCATTAGATCTAGTATTCAATAAATCTTAATCATAACAGTGCAAAAATGTGCCGGATTATGCTGATCAATCTTTAGCGTAGTTACATTTTAAAATTTTCAGCAACATAATTTTACCAATAATTGATAACTTTTTTTTTTTTTTTGGTCGTGATGAAAACCGCACTCGATCGTAGGTCAATAGATCTAGGTAATTTGCCAGCTAGGAATTCCGGTCGTGTCATAGGTGAATGAAGTCAGTAGCACTCGGCAGTTCTCCAAGTTAATTACCTGGCCATATCCGGCCACGCTCTATTGTTGTAACTGCGACTTACGGGTTGCCAGTTGGCTTTTTGGGAAGAGAAGAAAAAAGGGAAAGTTATTTTCCGTCAACATTGCATTTTCATAGTGGCGCATTAGTGCTAGTGGCAGAGACTAAATTGCAGTAATATTGATTTTTCGGTCTTAGAAGTTTCGCCTCGGTCCTACTTCAGTTTTGTTAGCATAGACATGTGAAGCTACTGTCTGTAAATTAGTTGCTGAACTCTGGAATGAGGGGGATTTTCTCGCGTGTGTGTCAAGATTACGTGTATCAGTTTCTGTTCTCTTCTAGCCAACCATTTGAACAATAGTAAAGGTAGTTTTATACTCCTCTGGGTTATAGGACATTCCCTTATAAGCGGAAAAAGTTGTTACTTTTGTTTTGACTGATGGCCAAAAACCTAAGTTAGCTAACACAGTTTGAAATAAAAGCGAACTACGAAAATAATGTCTTTTCATTATACTTTGGTAATGTTTTCATTGCCCTATATTTTTGCTTAAAATGGAAACATTTTACTGATTAAAATATCACCTTTTTTAACAACAAGAAAATGTTTATAAGTTTTTGCAAGCTTAGACCTATTGCTTAAATCGAATTATGGTATCGCATCCAGGACAGCTAGATGATAAAGCTAGATAGGGAAAGCCTGCAAATTTGTGACTCATTATTACTGAGCGAATGAAAGGAGGAAAAGATTTCACAAGTTACCTTATTCGAAAACGTATGTGGTAAGAATAATTTGAGATTGAATATGATATCTTTGCGATCAATGTTCTGAGAGTAAGACAGTGGAAATGCAACTAATGGCAGTCTGTTGCCAAAGCAACTGAACACTCTACTTTGGATAAAGAGAGAGGCACAGAGTGAGAGACTTTGAGAGACTTATTTCTCACAACTTTTTATTTACACACGGATGAAAAGTAAGTACATTGGCTCAAATCCATTATTTAAGCTAGATTTCTTTCTTTTTTTTTAACTTAATAATTTCATTTTTTTTTCTTGCAAAAAGTTATATTACACAGTTTTGTAAAACCAGCCTAATATTTTTTTCACACATGTTTTGAAATGTTAGGAAAATGAGTATTATCAGAAAGAAAGTGAGGAATATTTAATGTACAGAAGAGCAATTCCAGCGCTAATTTTTTTAGTAGCCTATAAAATTATCCAAAAAAAAACGTCATAAGGAAAATTTAGTCAAGCAAGTAAATTTATAACGAATCAGGTGTCGCCCCTGTCACATTATTTCGAGGCGTTGGTAATTGTAACAAGGCATTTCTAGGCTTTGAATCTTGCTAAATTGCTTGAAATCAAGACTGAAATATTAAAATGCTTTTAAAAATTAGCTTAGTTTGATATATTATGGTTTGAAAGCTTATTAAACTTAAAGACTATCTTACTTCCTTATTCGTTATTTTCTTTTTCTTGAGTACGACGTTTTCTTTGACATGCACGAATCGGTTTTAGATACAGATGTAAACGGCTGTTTGTAAAACCTCCAAAGCAATTTTTACCTTGAAGTTACCGAGAAGAACTAAAACCGAAAAAAGAGAGTTGATAAAGACAACAAGAAATCACAAAGTTTTGAAAGATTCCGATATTTCTGGGTAACATGGTAACTGACAAAAATAAATTCAAATTAATGCCTTATCATGAAAAGAAAAAAAAAAGAAAGGCCGGGGGTGTTGTTGAATGTCACGATCTTTCACTTACACACTTTTCATTGATAATAATTTTGTTGCAAAATGTTATAAATTCTACATTTTCATCTTCATATATACCAATGGAAGCGTGCTAAAATATATCAAGGGTATGAATAGTAAAATCCGCTTATTAAAAAGTTGTTTTACGTAAATTTAATTAGCTACATTGTTTTTAGTTTTTCTGATGCCACCAGACAGATATTACCAGTGGCAGACTAGAATGCTAGAAACTTTGGTTTCCTTTCTCGTGAATTTCATTTGTGCCGTCTAGTGTTCAATATTACCTTGAACAAGCAAGGAAATTGGTCAAACTTCATGAAATCTTAAAATCTTTTGAAAAATTAGGGGATTTTAGTCTATGCGTAAGATTTTATACCTGGAGGTAATATTATCCATCTACTTCCATATGTAGAATTTGAAGAACGAGCGTTACTCGTAGTTATATAATTAACATTCTGACTTTGTTGGTTCACTGTTGCTAGTTATATTTTGTTAGGTAAACTATCAAACTAATGAACACGACCTGGGATAATCAACATTCCGACATTGTTTGTTCACTGTTGCTGGTTTTATTTTGTTAGGTAAATGATCAACTTAATAGGATCGAACACGACCTGGGATAATCAACATTCTGACATTGTTGGTTCACTGTTGCTAGTTATATTTTGTTAGGTAAGTTATCAAACTAATGAACACGACCTGTGATAATCTGGCTTGTAGCGCGATCTGTATACTCTTTACCTCTTGACACCTCTCCAGGAACTCTCGTCTCCCCTTAACTCTCCTCTCCTCACACACGCTTATTTTTTCGTCCAGACCTACTACTTTCATACACTCAGGATTCGCACCTACTCTATGGCCTACTGCAAACAAAACCTATCTAAGGTTTCAGTGTTGTTGAAGCCAACCTTAGTCTTTCAGAATGCGGCTATCGCTCCCCAACCCAACCCCACAGCCATCGCTCTTCTTCCCTCTAGGAATCGCCAGTAGTTACATTTCTGAGGAAGACAATAACGATACACAAAGCCGTTAGGCTAAATGTTTCGCCCGTCCAGTAGTCCAGAAATGGGGCCAAGTATCAAATTTACAGGGGTCAAAGATCCGAGATTCCGTCCCCTGGGAGATCAATAATGTACATGCAATCTGTCTCCCTCTGTCTGCTGCTAATACAGAGCTGACAGATTGGCCTGTCAATACGGGAATCTCCACACGCCACTTAGAACCGCTAGATAGTAGATACCACTAGAGATACCACTTTACGGTGTCAGTCTTATCTTGTTTCCTTCTCATAGAGGAACACTAGACGCTAACTGCGCACTTTGTCCGTGGTGGTGCGACATTTTGTGCACTTTGTCGCCCTTTGTAAGCAGTTTGAATTTTATTAGCTAAATTTGGCTAAAGATGTGTCATGGGATATTGTGGGCTACTCAAACTGCAGTGATAAGAGATTGGTTGCCTTCTTTATGTTCTGTTCTGTTTTCTGAGCTACAGTAGCAAAAAACGGTGATTGATCTTTTCAAAAGTAGATAACCCCAAAAAATACATTGAAGAATTGAAAAAGCAATAATATATAAATAGACTGGAATGTTATTGAACTTAAAAGACTTCTATGAATACAAAAACGAAACAAAAAATGTGTAAATTTTTAGGGGGAATAATCAATAACTGTTTTTATGAATTCAATATCCCTTCGAAATAAAATATTGAAAATCGGCTGTTACTTTTGTGACAAAGCTATTGATCTAAAATTTGGTCAGTTTGAAGTCATTTTGTTCAAAATGTGGGAGACTTAGGTTCAGAGAAATGTTATAAAAATTCAATATGACCCGCGTTACCATAGCAACATCTCCAAGTTCAAATTAGAAGGTTTTGGTCTTAAGCTGTCCCCCCAACTTCCGCCTCAATCAAGCCCCCCCTTCCACCCACCCCACCCGTACAAAAGATAAGATTTCTCTCAACAGAGAAAGACTACTAAGGACGCTTCATTGTCTCTCAAAGCAATCGATGCTCGCTTCAAAAACAACGATACAAAAAGATTCTGAACCTGTAAGTTTTTTTTCTAACTTTTTAAAAGTTCCATTCACTGTTTGTATTGTACCTGTTTTTACTCATAGTAGGCTCCTTCTTATTCCTTTGTTTGAATTTTTAACGTCCCAGTAACCTTCGAGGTTATCTCAAAGACGGCGCAATTGAAAGCGTGCTGCCACACTTTGATGTAAGGAGAGCTTGCGTATACCTCACCCAGTCACATTATCTTGACACCGGGCCGACCAGACTTAACACTAAACCCATAATGCCAAATGCAAGGCGCATCAGCTGCTAATACCAATTTTAAAGTCCTTGGTTTGACTCGGCCGGGGATCGAACCACGCACCTCTCGAACTCTGAGCGAGTGTCTTACCGCTAGGCCACAGAGCCGGTCCTTTCTTCTTCCTTTTTGTTACCAAGTTTAATCTTAAGGTTTATGTTTAGGTTGCAGGTAATGATTCTAAGTTTTAATTTGAAAACGAAGTTTCATTTCTTTAGATCGAGGTGATAATATTAGAGGCATTA
>BMAT01000753.1:56632-70933 GCA_019649035.1 Elysia marginata | reverse complement strand
CTCTTTGATTCTGTATTAATCTCAAAGTGTCTCCCTCTATCCCTCTTTTTTATGCTTTTTTTCCTTTGTCTTTAACGCACATCATGCTCTTTTACTAGAACGACGTCCCTTTTCCTCTGATTCTGTTGCTGTCCAACTTCATCATTCTGAGTATGCGTGTGTGTGTGTTTTGAGGATCGGAGGGAGGGTGTGAATGTGACCTCCACAAAGGCTGGTTAGTGCCTACAACAATACACACTGGTCCGCACCTTATTTATCACCTAATGTAATAACGGTTTTCAAATCGGCAGCATACACTGCAGGCAACAAACCGTGAAACCCTAGGCAGAACTAACCGTTAACCTGGGACGGACCACTGTCTGCCTGCCTGCCTACCTGCTTGCTACCAATTCCATGGCCTGGTGTACTGCAGTGTGTCTTAGACCTCGGACTTAATCAACCTTGGTGGATTCAATCAAGCGTGCCGATCAATCGATGTTTAGTCTGCAGCGGGTGCAAAGATTATGACTGTATGCACGGATTATATCAACCGATGAACCAGGCTGTGTACCTATACAACTATCCAGACAACTCGCCAAGATAACCAATTAACCTTTTTTGGAGAGATTTTAACTAGAATTCTGTATCGCGACGATTCTAAATGAGCCAAAAGTAGAAATATTCAATATGAGAAAATTCCTTCTTCAAATTACATTCACTTATTTCCCATGTATCTGTGTTTTGACACAATATAAATTATTACATTCTACCATAAAGAGTATGATTGTTTCGTGCCATTTCTAACGTTGACGACCTCACGAAAAACGCATCTCAAGCAGTGGTGGAAACTGCAACGCGGCGGGATGGTGCGTGGTCTCGCGAAAGGAGAATTCCATTCCGAAGCTCTTGCTATCGCTTGGCCGTGAATTCCCTCTTCAGTCTTTTCAAGATTTGGGAGTAGTGTTCATCGCTCATTGTTTTGTTCTTTTGGAGAAAGTCGCCTGTACTGATTCCATCCATATGCAAAACAACCGTCATCATAACCTTAACAGAAGAACGGTTTATCTTTGTCTTTTTAGGGGTAGATTCTTCTCGGGTTTTGATCGGCATTTCATCTGTGGGTCTTACTGATAGAGTCATATTCTATCGAATACCACTAGTATATCAAAACCCTTTTTCTCCTAGCAAAACCCAACAGCTTTTTCTCTTGGCATTTATTTCTTCTGTCAGAAGACATGGCACCGATACTTTTGCCCTGCACAAATGTTAAACAAAACGGTCCACACCGTTCTATACGAAAGAGAAGTTTCATTTACATTTTCCCTTTATGCCATTCGTCAATCAGATAGCATAAGTTTTTTTTCTGGTTTTTTTTTTGGCCACATTGGTTTCAATAACCACATTTTGAGGGCGATCATGACATGGCTCATCTGCGATACCTAGAGATATCGATATTTGAATCTTCTAACCAAAAACTTGACTGCACAATACAATGGCATGTTCTTTCATACTATTCACTCACTTGATGGTCATTTCAGATATTTTCCTTTCACATACAGGTAATTGGTGACAAAGCGAACGTCTATCGATGCCATTGTGATAACAAAATACCTCCCCTTTATGTTGATTAAGGTGATGTCTTAGTTTGTAACCTTTGGCGCACTCTTGCGAATAAACTGGTCAGGGAATTTCTATTTTTTCATATCATCGTCCAAGGAATTAGTTATGACTTCCCGAAAGTTTCATGAAAATCGAACTATTCCTTCATAGTAATGACAACTACTTTTGACCACCCCTTGTGTATTCTTAAAAAATGAGCGTTTCTTGTCCAACGGTGCTAAACGATTTTTACCTCGCCAACGATTCACACCTCGTTCATTTACCTCAACAAATGTTCTTCTAAAACTAGATACTAACATGCAGAAATGCGAAGACAACCTGAAAGATGCAGGAAAGGCATTCAGAGTCACTTTGAACCAAAAGACGTTCGTTTCACATTTTTGCGTGGCCCTTAGATCTAAATTTAGACCAAACCGGTGACGGCGACTCTTGGGACCCGGCTGTTTGCTTTTGGACCGCTTTCAATGTTTCATGGCATTGTGTTGGAAACACTCTGCATGAGTTTTCAATGTAGACCATTACCGACTAATTTATCTTTAAAACTCGCACAAAATAATTCTGTACATTGAGCTGCAGCTATTATCCAAATCAATTTGAATGGTTCTTGAAACGATAGATGATGTGCTGCAAGACCACGAAGGAGACGATTTTTTAAAATTCAGAACCAAGGAAAATGTTACACATTCTATAAATTAGTTATTGCCAACAAATAATATTGACTTGGAATATTTTTTTAGGATCTGGATGAAGTTTTTTTCTCCTCATTATAAACAAATCGTTGCCCACATATCGAAAGAAGTTCCTGCGAGGGAGGCTAATGTTGTGTTCTTTTAAACCAATCTAATGATCAGCAAGTCCAAGAAATTTATCATGGTTTAGCTTCGAAAGAAAATGAACATTACCGCCATTTTTCATTCATGACAAATTTCATATTTACGATCCTATATAAAAATATCAAACAAAGTATGACTAGGCCTATCTCTTCCGCTTGGTCGATTTATAGCCTTTATAGTACAGCCAGTTTTTCAAATATCAAACATTCATGGCCTTATATAAAAAATCTCAAATCATAAAAACCTATCATATGGCAGAAAACAAGCAAGCCTGTTACTTCTTCGCCGACAATTTATAACATTTGAACTACGATTACTTCTAGATTCCAGAGTAGTTGAATTATAATTCTGGCTGGTTTTTCATTTCTTTCCTCTGTTCGTAGTAAGTTACCCCCAGTTCTAAAGATAGTATAAGGCGTTTTTTTTTAATGTCGATCAAGAATAATTTTGGTGTCGAAAAGTCGATAGCCCATAAAATAAGCTAAACAGACTTACTTAACACTTAAAACAGACATGACATTTTGACACCGTTGGTAGACAGCCAAGTTCTGTTACGTCTTTGTCATAAATTGAATACTCTTTGACCAATTGACGTAGTACAGACAATTTTATGGCCTTGCAGAGTTTTTAGACGATTAGACTGTCTCACCCTAGGTAGCTAGAAGAAAAAAAAACACCTCGTAACCATTGTAAGTTGTATGTTCATTTCGTGTGTTTTAACCGGTACATAAATCTCGATGGGTGGTACTGGTAGAGAAAACATGAGTTATTTTTTCCTCACATTTTTCTGTTTTATCCCGTGATGGCTGCGGCCCTGGTGAACTTGGCAGTCAGTCGCCGGTCGATCTGGGAGCCATCGAGCTTCTTCTGCAGGGCCGTTACTTTGGACTGTATTGTGGAGCCGCTTGAGCATATGAAGATTGGTTGAGGTGGACGCAGTCCTGCAGGATATGCTGCCTGCCCATGCTCTCCACTCCACACTGGCATCCCATATCTTGTCATACCTTAAAAATTCTGAACAATCATATTGCAGTCGCGTTGGTTGTGTCCATTTTCCAATCGAAAATGTGTGGTTCTGTCTGCACGGAGCAACCTGTAGATGTTGTCTTTCTTCTTGTAACGAGGATAGTTGTCTTTCCAAAGGCTATCAAAGCCAAGGGGTATCATTGGGGATAGGCTCCCAATGCCAAAAAACTAATCTTTAAGGCTTTCATCTCAAATAACTTCTGATAACTTAAGTCGAACACCTTGCCTATCCGTATGGCTCAGAAACAAGCCTGACAGTTGCTTGTACTGATAGCGGAAGGGGCGCAGACGAATAATCGGCGCATAAACGGCAGTGCTCTCGGCATATAGGGGTTAATAAGTCTTGGAAGACAGCCCATCTAAGAGAATGTGAATCTCTTTTCCAATCTAGAGGAGACGGAATTCATAGGCCTTGGCAGGCAATCGATTTAAGGGGACAGCTCAGAACGTAAAAACTCTGCTCCAATGTAGAGTGTTGGACGAGTACAACCCGTCAAAGTCACCAAGGATAACACTGCAATATAGGCTTTTCAAACGCAATTTGGATGTCCTCTGTGGGTTTTAAGCCCTGATGAAACCTTAACCATTTCCGCACCACTGAAACCTATGGTTTTTTTTTAATTCGATTAATAAATCATTTTAGTTTTGGTGTATTTAAACAAGTGTGCTTTTCGTTCATAAAAATGGCTAAACTTTAGATGTCTTTATCTCCGATTCTTATTTTTTTAACCTTGCAAACGATCAAAAGACATAAGTATCTTAGGTTCCATTTGAGATATTTAGATAAAGCAAAGTACATTTTATTCAGAAAAGGCAAGGGACTAGAAATCCCAGGAACTGAAAATCTTCAGATTAAAAGTTTGATACGGTCTTTTTTCTAGGCCATTACACCTTATTTTCTGTCAAATTCTAGGGGAGAAAGGCTGGAGAGAAAAAAACAGGAGGAAATGAGGGTCTTCAGAATGAGATGTGCTAGTAGTCCGGACATGCCCTGAAGCCGTATCTCGGCATCTTAAGGCCATGGGGGCACGCCAGACACCTAACATGAAGGTTCCTCAAAACGTTAATAAATTTTCGGGATTTGTTTATGTACTGCTAAATATAAGTTTAGGACAAGCAAGAGTTTGTACCAGTTTTCAGGCGAATTACAATAAGGTTATTGTTAGGAGTCGCTCTTATTGTCGTAGCGGCCTACATAACATGATATGGGTGCTGATTAACTTTTATTTCGTTAAAGTGTTCACTTTCATGGCCACCAAATGGTGATCAGTGGTTGATGAAAAACCTATAAATTTGAAGAGTTTATTCGTTCTTTTCAAAGCAGCCGTCACAACTATGATGAAAGCTCGGTAACAACTAAGTCTACTGTTACATAGTTTGTTTCTAATTGAAATGGCCTTTTAAAGACATAATAATGAAAGGTTCGAGTAAGAACCATTGACCGTTAGGTACACGTGCTGCAGATTTACCCCACAGTGCCGTATGGCTTTTACACAAGAATTGATTTTCACATTAGCCCGTCCACCGAACACCCGTCTTGAGCGATTTAGCGGTGGATTTGGCCCAAATCTAGGCTTTGCGTAATGTTTTGGAAATTACATGCAGATGTAGATCCACATTAATCCTGTTTAGAACTTAGCGTTTATCACTTACCACAGTAAAGTTGATCTAGAGAAAGGATTGGAAGGTGTGGAGAAGGTGTGGTTATAGCAGCGCTTGTAAAACTGTATGTTAAGTCTTGCCTTCTGTACATAAAAAACAAAGATTTTTTCAGACCATGATACTCTTAAAATTTTTATCTAAAAATTGTTAAAACATATGCAGTTACATTACAAATATCTTACATAGGATTATATTTCTTCTTAGCCTAGATCAAAATTATATTTATTCTTTAACTTTGACTGAGATTATTTATGAAAGCACACAATTTAACCAATTTCGTAACTTGTATATTCCTGACACTTTGTGTTAACTGATAATAGTGAAAACGGTACAGAGAGCTTGGCAATGTAAAATTTTGAACTGCAAAACGTTCTCGTTCTCTAAGATTGTGTGGTTTCTCACAAGATGACGCAAAGAGATTAAGACAATTTGGCCGTGTGGAAATATTCACGATCCTTGACGGATTGGCCTATATTGAGTCAGGGGTTGGGCGGACTGAAAAGTTGCACTCCGTCAGGCATTAATTAAGACAGGTGTAATCTAGGTCTAGTGTATTAATATGTTGTCATGCCCCACATTATTAAACCTATCATAAGTGTGGGTGATTACCAAGCTTTTTGCTACCTACAATGCTTCGTAAGTAGACCTAAACTGCATTGTGAAATTTATAAATAAAAAAAAACCTCTATGTACTTAGAAGAGAAGGAGAGGTTTTCAATCGAAGATGAAGAGATTTATAGGGGAAAAAATAGCCACTCCAAAAAAAAAAAGAAAAGTTGAAGGAGAGAATCAAGACGAAAACGGAATGGAGGGAAGCGGTTTCAGGACGAGTCGGAATGATTTAAATGTCGACATTTTTTATTTAAAAAACGCATCTAGTATGTTTTTTTTTAAATTTCACTTTTTTAAAACCATAATAAGTTTTATATCCTTTCACGATTTTTATAACCTCTCACGATTTGTCAGTATTGGGAAGCTCAGAAAAAAGAACTTTGTTCGTCTGGGCTCTGGTCTGGCAAGGCAGTGGTTGCCTGCGAGTAGTGCGGGTTCGAATCCTACTGTGTTCATGTTCTGTCTTGTATTGTATTGTTCTGTCTTTCGTCTTGTTTGTTGCTAGATCTAAGTTCGTGATCGTCTTTTTTACTGCTAATATCATAATACAGATAAAATGTTGTTTTTAGAGAAAATGTCGACACCCAACTCATTTGAATTGGTTAAGATTACTTTCCCTACTCGTATAATCCCCGTTAAATCTTCCCCAATTTTAGGAAACCATTATAGCTACAACAGTGACTTTTAAATTATTCGAAACGAAAGCGTTATAAAGAACTGAATAATTATAATTTGCTTTTGCCTCTCGGCAAGCGTTGTTTACTTGTTCTACACAGAAAAAAATGATATGCTATTTATGATTATAAAAAATAAAGATCCAAGCCCGTAATTAAAAGTGTCCATCAACTTGCAATTTTTGATACTTCAGTTGCTACTAATCAATGCCAAGGTTATGAAAGACGGCAAGCATTGTTCCAATTCCGAAAAAAAATGTTCCATTTATTATCCTCTAAGAATGACCTAAAACAAATTACATTGGCCCCAATAATCTTTAAAAGATTGGAAAAAATATCTTCCTCTTAAAATACCTAAATATAACATATCTATACCATTTTTACCTTTAACATAATGTATGTTTAACGTCAGTATGATTTTAACGAATTTTCTATTATATATCTGTCCACAATAATCCCATTACCTTTTGTTCAATATCGTTACTGTGAAAGTTATAGTGTTAGAGTACGAGCGAATGTAGTCAGATTATTAAGACACATATCTTTTCACGTACTTATTTTGTTCAATGTAATACTACCAAAAACAAATTTGCATAGTCATTGAAAACAAGTTTTATCACTACTATTAATAGACCAAGTCGGTTGCACGAACATTGAATGGATGAGAAGACAAACTGATTGAATGGTGTTAAACGAATAACTTTAAAACCTCTGCTTCAAACCCATCAAAGACAACGGCAAATGTAACTCGATATGAAGCAAGAAAGGAAAGAAATAAAATAACCCCGCTACTTTTTCAGAAAATACACTTCAAAACTTTGTCGTTATAGAAAAAGAAATCAAAATCATTACCAGCTGCATACATAATGACTAAAACTTAACTCATGTCATATTTTAAATCTTATATGTAGAAGGGAACTCTAGTTGCCAAGTTCTATGGGATTGGAAAGTGGGTAAAAATGTCAATTTTGCGTTGATTGGTAGAGTAATATGTACATCAGCCCACGGACATGCACAAAAAGCTGATTGTCCTTATGTTCAACCATAGAGAAATTAAGTTGCTTCGCTTTTTTCCTATTAAGTATTATACAAAGTAAACGCCCCAATTAGACATAGGCTGAATGAGAGAGAGATAGACAGACAGGCAGAGAGCGAGAAAGATGGGGCGAACATATCATTACTTTAACCTGTCTCTAGCGCTGAGTGAGAAAGGTTTACGTCATGCGCTATGACAAGACAGTCATGTTTGATCGCCCCCCCCCCCTCACACACACACACGCTCTCCATAACTTGTTTACCCTGTCCCCGTACCTCTAACGTATTTTTTTCCCTATTTTTTTTTTATTTACAGCTCTGTTGAAACAACAGAAATCTGACACGTTGAAGTTTTTCTGGCAGAAAAATAAACACCTTTTTTCCACTTATCTCTATACACGTAAACAACCGTTTGCCGTATTTTATGTAAGCTTATCTGTTCTGTCCTTCTTCTTCTCTAGGTTTCTATCTTGTAAAACAATAATCCCGCCTCGTGATGGTATCACGTTCTGAGCCAGATCCATGCCACGTCCTGGTCACGAAGATACACTTTGACGTTTCCTTGTTGTTTATCAAACGGTGCAACATAGGCTTTGACGTGGAATTTATCTAAGCGTAAATAACCTCGTTGAATTCTTCCAGAGATAAGACAAGGTCTATGCCTTGCCACGCCTGTTATGAATGTTGCTTGTGTTTTAGAGCAACACTAGTTTAGCCGCTTGGTACATTTTTTGGGGAGCAGCGTGGCTCAGTGGTTGGATCACCAGTTGCAGATTTGATTACTAACCATGACTCATGTTGTAACTGTCTTAGAAAATCAACGTAGCCACAATTTTCTCAGTTCACTTACCTGTAAAATGGGTAAAGGGCTATAAGCAGTGTTTGAACTTTGTAGAATGCCAGTAATTGTCCGTATAAAAAGAAGCCGTGCTGTAATGCTCTGAAATATGCATTGAATTTGCTCTCGTATGTAATGGCCTGTAAAGATTTGAGGCTGCTGTCGGCAGTGGAAAACAATAGCCATATTTTTGTCTTGTGCGATGTAGGTCTTATTCAGCTGTCTAAAACTACCACTGAGATTTACATGCAATAAATTGTATGGATGTTTTTGTCTGAAAGGACAAGAGGAAAAAAATAAGAGATAATCTTTTTTAGAAGAGACTCTAGCTGGAGCTCTTTGTGGTGCATAATTTGATCCTGTATATCTCTTTCTTTCAATTACAGATCAAATGCATTTTTGTTTTAAGACAGTTTAGACAAAAACAAGCAAGATGATGATATAACATCATTTTGAGATTTCTAAAAATTATATAAAACGATCGGGGAAAAAAATCAACGCAAGCGAGAATTTAGAATATTTTGAGGCTATCAATATATTCTAACAATAATAATGATAGTTCGTACCCTTTAGGCTAATGAAAACATTTTGCCTTCTCAAAAAATCCTTGAATTCTCATCCCTTGAAAAGTTTTATTAAGCCAAGACAGCAGTTTTATGACACATCAAAATTAATAGTTAAAACTAAAAATTGGTATGGGTGACTTGTGCCTCACTCTGGTAGCTTTGCATACAGTCCACGTTCTATTTAGTTCATCGCCTGGTTTCTTGCCAGGTACAAGTAAAAACAAAGGATTGAAAAATAGCCAAACAATTGTATCGTCAATGATTTACTCTACCATAGCATGGGGTTTGAGATGAGCGAGTTTGAGGAAACTTAATTACCAATAAAAAAAACAGTGTTTAATCGGGCGCCATTTTACTTATCAGAACTGCTTCATCTATAAACCCGTTTCTGCTCTCTTCGGTCCCACGATAAATTTTTACTTTAAATTCCAAAACGTAAAGTCTGGTTGAAAGATCATTCTCTGTAGCTGCCCCAAAAGTCTGAAACAATATTGATGAAGACGTGAAATTGAATGGGAAGAATTGAGCATTTAAAAAAAAATAAATAAAAACAATGATTTTAGAGCGGCACACCATTTGTCTTTTTTTTTCATTTTTTCAGTGGAACGACTTCGAATGTTATTAATGTTATAGCTTTACCTTGCTATTGAACTTTGCAGTGTTATTATATTAATATGACAGTTTAAGCTTGTTTTTAAATCTTTGTTATAATATTAATCTCTGAATATTTTAGGTAAGTCAACAGAATATTTAACATTTTGTCCTGAAATTATTTATGACTTCAATAAAATGTTGGCGTTACGGAAAGCAAAAAAGGCATCGTTCAAAAGAGTAAGTTTGGAATATGAAAATCGTTACATCCAATTTATTTACCCTGGTCGCGAGGTATTAAAAGCAAAATGTCGCAAGCCGTGATATTATTCTTATTTATTTTCTTCTCTATTTTGTTTACAAATTCTGTAATGTATTGGTATTGCCGGCTACCAATTTCTTTTCTCTACATCATTCGATACCTAACTGAAACCAGATTCCAGGGTTTCTTTCTAAGAGAGTCCCGGGCAAAGTTCTGTTGATTTTTTGACACTACTAACATGGGTAAACAAACCACATTATTAGGTCAATTAAATGAAGGCAGTCTTAGACTGCTAAAGAATAATACAGGACTACATTTAAATACGTCATACTTTCCTAGTATATCTGATATAATTCTATCTTTAGTGTGTGCATGTTTTCTCTGAAATTATTCATATTAAGTTCTCCCAACCCAACCAGGCCTAAAAGACAGTCAGCCCAACATCAGCATATTGGACATTTGATTATAAGCTCTGTTCTTTGAGCAGTTTGTAAACTTTTTGTAATNNNNCAAATTTCTCTTCTTTGAATCATGGTCTACCAGTAAAAGATTTTTTTGGTTTTATAGAAATGCTTCAAGGTTGTCCTAAAGTGATCAAAAGATAACAGTAAGCTATTGCATAACTGTCGAAAGACAAAGCTAATCTGGTAAGTGGCTTGTCGAAAAGGCGTATCAAAGCCAAGAGACCCTCGAAACCTTAGACGGAACAGAGGGGAAAATTCCGCGAGAAGAACTTCGCTATTTGTTGAGGTAGGGATTAGAACGGTTGAAATACTCAAGGCCACGTATTGATCTTTGCCGCTGGTCTTCTTACGGTTTCATAACGCACGGCGACCGGGCGGGCCTTCTACCGTGACAAGGCATTTACATACAATGGGCAAAGATAATAAAGTAGCGACAGATTGGCCGTTTTCCTGTGGTCTTACGATAGCTTCGGGGATATTTAAAAGTTCTTGGTTATATAGACCGTGACAGTGTTGTAATGATTGGTTTAGATGGTAAAATAAAATCCTAAAATTTGGGGATAGAAATAAATATGAGGTTTAAAAAATCGTTGGTTGAAAAAAATATTTTTTTATCGGTCAAGAAACTATCTGCATGTCTGAACAGCGTGAACGTCAAACTACAATATTGCAGAATTAATAAGAATGCGGAAGACTTGTAGAGGTAATGTGTATTCTTTTAACTTTGACAGACATTCCATCACATAACCACTAGACCTGGAAGGCACAAGGTGAATGTAAATTTGGACGTGCGATTGAACCGTCTTGGTCGCACCTGAACGCTAGAAGTAGTTTAACAGAACCGGGCGATCTAGTCGCGGTGTATTGTCTTTGTCAGTAGTCGCCGGGAGGCCAGAAGTTGACTGTATGTTTAACCTGCTCTCATTAGGGTCAGGCCAAGTGTACGTAGACCTGGAACAATCAATCAGGCAGCTGTGTGTGTTCTGGTCCCAGGTCTCAACCTCCCTATGTATTGAACAGCACCCCGATGTCTTGAGGGCCCACCCAGGCGAAACAAAACGTTCTGCAGGACACATAGACAGTCATACAATGCCCGACTGCTCCTGAGCTTTAACAATAATTATTTTGCTGGTCATTTCAGCTTTCATTGTCTTTCTCTTATGTACTCTTTGCATCCTTTCCCTCTTATCCTATGTTACTCTCTCTCACACTCTCGCTCTCTCTCTCTCTTTCTCTCTCTCTCTCTCTCTCTCTCTCTCTCTCTCTCTCTCTCTCTCTCTCTCTCTCTCTCTAATCCGGCTCTGTGGCTAGCGGCAAAGACCCTCGCTCAGAGATTAGGAGGTACGGGTTCGTTCCCCGGCCGAGTCAAACCAAGGACTTTAAAATTGGTATTAGTAGCTGATCCGCCTGGTGTCTGGCATTATGGATTTAGTGCTAAGTCTGGTCGGCCCGGTGTCAGGATAATGTGAATGGCTGTGGTGTATGCAGCACTCCGTATATCACAGTGTGGCAGCACGCTTTCAATTGTCCCAAGCGCAGCGCCGTCTATGATATAACCTTGTAGTTGAAAAGAGATGTTAAAATTCAAACAATCTCTCTCTCTCTCTCTCTCTCTCTCTCTCTCTCTCTCTCTTTCTTTCTTTCGCTTTTTCTCTCTCTTTTTTCTTCAATCTCTTTCTTTTTTCTCTCTCCTTCTTGAATTTTCTGTGTGTGCCTCTTATGTCCGTCCCCCTCCCTGTAACATTTTCATTCCCTTTCAGACATCCTTCCCTATCGTAACAGTTAGCAAAACGGCATATCTCTGAGATGCGCCATCAATAATAATTATCGATATGTGCATATCGCTGTATTCAGTTAGATAATAATATTTGCCTCTCAGTAAAAAAAAATTCAAATGCGCTGCGACTTTTTTTAAATGCATAAGTAGAAAATATGTCTCTTATAAATTTACGGTGATAAGAAACTAGATTCAATTATTTCAAAAACCCCATTATGACACTTACGTGAGCCAATTTTATAAGCACAGTCAAACTTTTTTTATATCTTTTATCTAACAGCCGTTCCTCTCTCTCTCTCTCTCTCTCTCTCTCTCTCTCTCTCTCTCTCCGCACTTTTCACCCACTCTGCTAAGTAGGCAAGTTGTAATACAATCAGGAAAAGTTTTATAAACTTTAAGCCTATACGGAAATGTCCTCATGTCTATCTCCGTGTTCATACACACAGCAACTCTTATATATAAGCCTAAATTTTTAGATCGCATTTTACAAGTTTTGAGAAAAATGGTAGGAGGAAGAGCACATAAATATAAATATCATAGTTTCAACTTCGTTCTTTTTTTTCAATTTTTCACAATCTAGTTTAGATCTATGTCTAAAATCTAGACTAAGAGATGAAAACTTTGACATAGATCTAGAAATCTTTTTAGATAATCTAGATTTAGAGCTAGATCTTCAGGGTATCTTGACATAGATGCTGAATTAAAACTAGATCTAGCCTATGGCTCCATTTTGATTCTATTTCAGGCTCTATTGATACGTTTTCTTCCGTTTTTATTTTAAGGCCTATAGGCTCTGCGTGGACTGTTTTCTTTCAATTTGAAGGCTGTTTCCTGGTATAGATTTTAAGGGTGCAAAGCGGGAGGGGAGAAGACGCGTCACATGTTGACACTTTTCCAAAAAAAAATTAAAAGATCAATGCTGACCATTTCTACAGAATTTCTAATTACCATCTTGTTGGTTACAACACTGCTTATCTTGAGTTCTTAGAAATCATGCTTTCATCTTAAGGTAAACTCGTTAATGGAGATATAGTCATTTTTTAGACGTGTGTCAATAGTGGACATCTCTGGTTCTTTTCCAGTGAACTCGTTTTCCTCCAACTATCGGGAGTAACTACGCTTTATTTTCCTATTGCTCCATCGTAAAGAAAAAAATTCGGCACAATTCAAAGATATATAAACCACAGGTTTTAGCCTTAAAAATGTAGAAATTTGACAATTCTGGTCTTTTCCACACCACTCTTCATTTTAAAAAAACAACAACTTATACTAGGCTGTATTACTTGTTCTATGAAAAGGTTTGGACATCTGCATATCAATTTTAACCGAAGAGCATTTTCATCAAGACCAAGTTTAGTCCAACTTCATTGAAATTTATAAATCATCCAGAATCATTGTAAAACTGTAAAGGATTTCTTTAGGGTAAAACCTTGGTTTCCTGAGAACAGCGCATGTGTCATCAATTTCTTTTCAATTTTATTAGGGTTTGAAAAGTTTTAGAAAAAAAGAAGATGTATTGTTTTTTAAAAATATCTATAAATTTAGCTGAAACAAATAGTAGAAAGGATAATTGTTAATTATCTTTCCTTAAAGTGGGATATTATCACAGCGGTTTAATTATTTACTTTCGCTTATATTTAACAATAAGCAGGCCAACTCTGAAAAAATTAATATCAAGTTCCATACTTCAGGTATGCTCAGAGTTTGCCCCTTGTTCTTAGTCTGTTGCATAAAGTTAAAGGAAGTGTAAAGAATGATCAAAATAAAAGTATACTTTTATTGAGCTTTTTTTTAAAAAGTACGGCTCATGTTGTATTTGCCTTGAAAAGGCAAACTATCCACACTGTCCTTTGTCCACCCAGCTGTAAAATGGGAACTTGGCTAATGGGAGTGGTCGAACTTTGAAAAATTTTAGTATTTGAGTGGCTCATAGGCTGTCGTACTGTAATGTTCTGAAGTATAAATTGAGTTTGCTTTGGTGTAAACTAGTCCACTGGGTAATATGTATGTAAAGTAATGATACTACTTTCGGCTGTGGAAGACTATAAGTATAACCATGATTTTTCTTCAAAAAAATACCTGTACTTGTTTAAGAAAGACTTATAATCCAGCGATCCAAAGCAATGGACCGGAAGCTTGCATTGAGACGAAGAATTGATGGCGAATGAAATCAAAAGGTATGGAAAGAGACGATATGTAATCATATTTATTTTTTATATCTGCAGAAATTAAACTCATTTAACTGAAGAGATCAGAGGGTTTTGAAGTGTAAGGGAGGTAATACTACAAATTACTTTTCAAAACCCGGTGGTGTACCTTGCACAAAATGGTAGGTCATGTTTTTGTACCAGCAAAGGCATAA
>BMAT01000753.1:36783-52178 GCA_019649035.1 Elysia marginata | reverse complement strand
ATTATTATTATTATTATTATTATTATTATTATTATTTTTCTTCTTCTCTCTCCTCTTCTTCTTCTTCTTGTTTGGCTCATTTATATGTATTTTTTTCTCCTGATTTCCATTTGCCCATCATGAAAATATGTTATTTCAATAGCTGACTATGATCGTTTCAAAGGTCTATTTTTGTTCCTGCACCAGCCATAACATCATCATGTGATCACGTGACGCGAAGAGTTCTCGCAGCGGAACTCAAAACTCAAACAAAAACCATCGTCCGTAGTCGGTTATCTGGATCAGGTCGAGATGGACCACACCTGAATACTGCCACCCCCGAGTGAGTTATGGTGTGTATGTGTGTAGGGGGGGGGTGAAGGGAATACAATAAAACAATGTCGATCAAAAATAGGATTGACCAGGTTACTTCGCTTAGTGTCGTAACATGTTTTCCCCTTCGTTTCTTTATCAAACCTTTTTAGCTGAAATTTGTTTAGGGCCAAACTGGTATTTACATTCCCAAAACTTTGGTTTAAAGGGTTTTAACTGCATGTTCATAAACCTACATTGAGTCGCTGTCTCCGTTTGTTACTTCAATGAACAGATGATTAGTTATATTTCGCATTGTATATGACGTAGTGCTTACATTGACTGATTAATTGATTCGTTAGTTGGTTGGCAGGTTTGTTGGTTGGTGGTTATTACTTTGAGGGATAGATTGATTCGTTGATCTATTCTTCCACTAATGTCTTGTCTATTTCAAGTCAAAGCGGCGTGGGTGTTGGTTGTCAATTTAATTTCTTTTTAATTTCAAAAAGAAAGAAAAAGAGAGACAACTCTACCTTTTCAAGACGCTCTGCAAATTATACTCCCCGACATCCGATTCATTTTGACTGGTCGAGAGACAATTATGCTATGTGGCCCGGTAGGTTCATGCAGTCGCTAGTTGTTTCATTAAATATCAGTACTAGTATTGGTTTGTATGCGCTTTTTTTCCTAAATAATCATAACTATATTTCCATGTCTCTTGATCCTATTGTTTATAATTTGATTGGTTAGTTGTGGTTTTATGAATTAGTTGTTGTTTTTTTTTGTTCTGGTGACTTTGTTTTCTTCTAAGTACAAATTGTTGTTAGTTCCATGTGTTTTCGATCGTTCATTTTTTGTGAGATGTTGGCATGTCCAAAGTATTATACTTTAGACACGATGATTATTGTAAGAGGATCTAACTAAACAGTAAAAGTGGCAATGGCCATCGATGAATTTCAGTATTATACATGTAATATGAAAAAGATGAAAACTTTGCAACTATCTCCAACAGCATCATTCTAATGACCATGCAATCGTTACGATCTATTCTCATGACGCGTATATCATAATGAAGCTTGGAATCGGTGACAGTTCAGCTAAACGGCTGTGATCTAGTTTCTCATTTCTCTTCTTTACCGGCACCGTGGCCTAGCGGTAAGACACTCTCTCAAAGATCGGGAGGTGCGTGGTTCGATCCCTGGCCGAGTCAAACCAAGGACTTCAAAATTGCTATTAGCTGCTGATTCGGCTGGTGTCTGGCATTATGGATTTAGTGTTAAGTCTGGTCGGCCCGGTGTCAGGATAATGTGACTGGGTGTGGTGTACGCAAGCGCTCCTTACATCACAGTGTGGCAGCAGGCTTTCAATTGTACACAGCGCCATTTCTGAGATAACCTCGTAGTTGACTGGGACATTAAAAAATCAAATAAACTAAACCTTTCCCTTCTTATTGTAACGGACCGGCCCATATGTGAGGTAACGAGGGTGAACCAAGAGCAAGTCGATCCAATTCAAGTTTATTCAGTCAATAGAAAGATCAGACCAATTTAGACCTTTAAACAGGGTAATTTGTTATTAAAGTACACGATTTTCATTGTTTTCAAAATGGAATAAGTCAAGATGTTGATAAGCGAAGGATATAAATTTTTCGAACCTTTCTAAGTTCAGAGAATGCAGTTTAAGAGAGGATATTAATAACTTAATATGTCAAAATTCCGATCTGTGCCTTATTTGTCCCTGCAGCCTCACATAATGATGTTCGAGTGTGACTGCTACAGTTATAGGGACGTGTTTGTCCGTCTTTGGTCCATAAACCGTATGTGACTTTTGCACGGCATGTAAAAGGACCATAAAACTGTATTACTAATCATAGACTAAAAAATCCTTACCTCATCAAAAGCTGCTCCAGAGGGAAACAATGATCAGTTCTAGACGACATTGAAGCTTTTCCCTAAACATAACAGCAAGACAGAGAAGAAACTCAATCAAAGGGCTTTTGTGTTGTTATAAATACAAAGAAAAATATCTGCGAAATGTTATACAAGTATTGTCTCCGAAAAATCTTGCATGTAATCTTGTAATGAAAAACGCTTATGGAAACGGCGTGCAATTCTAATATATTTTTAATTATTCTAAACTATTATGAAAAAATCCCCAACAAATATATGAGACATTGCAACTGCCGCTTTGGAGTTTACAGTTTCATAATATTGTTTTAAAAACCTTGTTTCATGCCGCTGTTGAATACATGCCGGTGTACCGCCAGCTCGTATCCAGCATCAACCCACAAGAAAAGGCTCTCAGTTCTTTGTCTCTTCCGGTACAACTTCTTGTGTCGGGCTTGAGATCTGCAAGTCGCGGGTTCGATTGCCGACTATGTCATGTTGCAATTCTCTTGGGAAATCAATTTACCCAAACTTTCACCAGCTCACCCATCTGTAAAATGGGAATCTAACTAAAGGCAGTGTTTGAAATTTTTGGAATGTTAGTATTTGAGCGCCCAACAGCCTGCCGTACTGTAATGCTCTGAAGTATGATTTGAATTTGCTCTGGTGTGTGTAGGCCTGCTGGGGTTAATATGTAAAGTTATGAGACTGCCTTCGGCGGTGGAAGACTCGAAGCATATTTATTTATCCAAATAACTTTAAGCCGAGAGTTCTCATAGTTGCGAAAAATTTGTGCATGAGCATACACCAGACCAAAACACAGAGTAATTTTTTTCATGAATTTCAGTGAAAACCGAATCTAAATCGGTTCTGTGGTTACGGAGGAGATAGTGATTGGAGGC
Organism: Elysia marginata; assembly: GCA_019649035.1. Classification (NCBI taxonomy): domain Eukaryota; kingdom Metazoa; phylum Mollusca; class Gastropoda; family Plakobranchidae; genus Elysia; species Elysia marginata. The sequence goes on along the minus strand of BMAT01000753.1, from coordinate 49,099 downwards.
CAACCGAACGCCTTTTATATAAGAGATTGCTTGACAAATTAATGTCGTCCTCAGAGGCACCGAGTGTGATGTATGGACAGTTAAAGCCTCGGGTGATGTCAAAGGTCAAGATAATCAGACTCTGACCTTGACCTTGCTCAGTCTGGATATCCAGGAACACAGTCAAGTTCTTCTCCTCTCAGGTGAAACTTTAGCAAATTCCTCTCATGGTTAATACTTACTTCTGTGTTTATTTACGCCGGCTGTTCCCTATTTTTATTACTAAATCATTTCCTGCTCCCTTGAGCACACAATGTTTTGAATTTAACTCTTGTTCCTACGGAATGAGCAAAAAAAAATACATCGCACTATTTATCCGGATATGCTCCAGGCATATTTCATTCCAGAGCTATTGATAATTCAGATTATTTTACAGTTGTGACAATTAAACTATGGAAAGAAATCTATATGAAACAATGTCTGCATTCGTTTCCTTTACTAAATACCAACACACCGTTCTCTAGTGTTTATATTAGTGTAAAATATGAATTCTGAAAAGCCTTCCTTTTACATAAAGGCTTTTGATTGTGCTGATAGTAAGCTACTCAAACTAGCGAAACGTCATTTTTTCCCTTTATGAACAGAACATCCAGACAAACAGTTAGTGTTTAAGTCTGAACAAGGGACCGAAGGAGGTCCAGCACTGGCTCTACCTGTGACACTAGCGTCTCCGTCAGGCCTGAGTCTAGTGTGGGCACACACAGTGCAACAACCAGGGTCGGAGAACCCTGGCCCAGAGGAGCATGTCACCTTTTCGTATTCGCTACACCTGACGGATGCTGGCTTTGTTGCATATAATGGTAAAATAGAATGTATCAGTTTGTTGGTTGTATCTCGTATTGTTACAGTTAAACTTACATTATTAACGTTTACACCGTTGTTAATTAAGTTTGCATCATCATCATCATCATAATCATCATCATCATCATCATCATCATCATCACCATCATCATCCTCATCATCATCATCACCACGGCTATTATCATCGTCACGGTTTTCATGATAGTCATCATGACTACTACTAACTTCACTTCAAACATTATCTTCAAAGACATCATCATCACCACCATCATAATCATCATCACCATAAATGACCCACCACTCTGATACCACTATGTTGAAAAGGTTAGATATAAAACAATTATACTCACGAGTTAACTATGTTGAAAGTTAACATGACATAATTATTTTCTAAAAAGTTGTATCCTCAAGTTTTCGCAAACTCAATGAACCGTTTCTTTCTGATACCAATATTAATTAATCCTAATCTGCATAAAAAGAGACATTTCTTATCACTGTACCAGTGTATTATTTTATTATCCACAAAGTGCATTAACTTTTCTCTGGTTAAGATAAAGACAACATTCTTTTTGCAGCTTACATAGCTCTTAATTTCCATCCAGTTTAAATGTCAGCATCATCAGCATTCACATAGCTGGGTTGCTTCCAAGACCAAATTTATCAATGGCTCAGCATAATCCTTATGATTTGTGTTGACACAGTTACAACCATGGTCCTCACACCCCAACCTCGTGCGAGAAATAAATAAAGAGTATCAATATTATCATCAATATAATCATTAAGATTATCATCGCCATTCACACCATCATTTGTCAACATGAACACTGCATTATTATTTTAGCCTCTGTAAAGACATTAATTTTTGCATGAATGTACATTTCCAGTTACAAACCCGTTGACCACTTCGGCCAATCCAGATAACCAAACCATACCACAGGAGAAGAAGAAGAAGGATAAAGTGCTGATCAGTGCTATTGTTGTGTGTGTGGTCACTGCTACAGCCACAGTGGCCAGCATTGTCCGAACTGGTGTCTGCTCCAGGTGGAGGTATGCGTGTTCACAATGTGTAGCATTATATAGCACTTTGTAGATTTATGTGTACACATTGTGTAGCATGGATAGCACTTTGTGGATTTATATGTGTTCACATTGTGTAGCATGAAGAGCGCTTTGTGGATTTATGTGTCAAGATTATAATGGTGCCGATGAAGGGCTTTTTGGCAAAGCTCTATGTTATTTTATGAAGCTGAGAATAAGGGTTTCTACTTTTTGTTTGTTCTTTGTTATTTGTCCAAGCGCATTGGTTGTTACATCTACAATATGATCGTAATTATCAAAAGAAAACAACACATGCAACTGAAATCAAACACGAAAAAAACTTGCCTTTTACATAGAATCTCGAACTATACAGAGAAAAGAAGTACAGTTCGTTTTGTATCATAAATTCTTCGTATATCAATAGACAGTAAAGATAGACGTTTATTTGGGTGTGTTTGTGTAGTCCGAAAGGACTGGGTAGCTTTGTGTGGAAGTATGACGTGCCAAGGTTACGGTATAGCGGTGATAAATTATTTCTAGTTGGAGTATGTATGAAATATAGATGACAGGTATACAGCACTAATAGGAAGAGTGTGTTTGTGTGTGTAGTATGAAAAGATAGAGACCAATTATATGTTTCTTTCCATCTTCCTTGGGTAACAGTTATTAAAAATTACTTCGCTTTTGTGAGGTTTTCAAGTGACTGAAATACCTTCACAAACATGTACTATTCTTTTTTAAAATGACGAAGCGATCACAATATTTTTTTATTATTTTGTACCTAATTCCTTCCTTCCTCCTCTTCTCACCAGATTCTTTTGTCAGTACCGTCGTGTTAGGAAATCTGACAGAACATTCACTGAAAGGGTTACAAGACAAGAAAGTTTTCAGCTGGATTCTTTACGACCAGCTCCTGGTGTTAATTGTCAACCAGTAGGCCACAATAGCAACCACTGCAATGATAGAGCCACTTATAGCATTGCAAGCGATGGTTACAGCTACAGAAGTAACAACTGCGCTAACAGTGTAACTGGTGATGTCACAACAAGTGATGGTAGTTTTAACAGGAGTGGTACAAGGATTAACCACGACAGCGCCTTGTGTGGTCTCCCTGGCCATCAAACTGCGAGTAGAGGAAGAGAATTGATGGATGGCACCGTTTTTCTAGAGTTAGAAGTCCGTGGAAGACCAGTAGACCTGGAGCAGCGTTTAGCTTTGACAGGGAACGGAAGTGGCGAGATGTATGACATTCACGCAGAATCTGATGCGGCTGGGTACCATGTCGTCCGTTTAAATTCACTGGATGACGACAATCGGAGACGACGCGTGCGATTCCAAGACAACGATGACGTTGGTGATAATAACAGCGACAATCAAGAGGTCGGAGAACCAACTATTGCATATGAAAACGGAAACAGTGTTCGTCTTAATTCTACACACTCCCAAGATATACAATCACAACCAACGATCTCTTCACAGTCTTCAACAGCGCCAAATTTTTCAGAAAATCCAGTCGTCCAAACTTCAACATTTGCACTGCCCAGACCGCTAACGACAGCATGCAGTGACTCTCAAACACAATTGAATTCAAGCTCAGCCCTCTCACCGATGCATTCATCACATTCTTCGTTTATTGACCCCTCAGTGCTAGTACCACCACCACCACAGCATCGGCCAAGCCATGTGTCAAGCACGTCGGAGACAGCTTCCTGCTACACAGGAAACCCTGGGCGCAGCATCCTTGTCACCAGTGGACTTTCAAGAGCAATGTGCCCAAACTGTTGCTCACCCACTGGAGCCGCTTCTGACACACGCAGGGGCAGATTATCATCCGGACAACTGATACAGTATGGGCATGCCTCAGTAGTTGCTTCCCTTGATATGACAACTTCTCCTCCTTACATCTATGGGCAGACACCACCGCCGGCATATTCCACTCTTTTTCCAGAATAGAAAGATCAAACCCTGAGTCATTCATAGAGTGAATGATTAGGTATAATCCATTGTTTTAAGCTTGCAATGTATATTTTTTTCTTGGTCTGTTATGCTTTATCTTGCTTTAAGGCAAATAAGTTTTATATCATATAAAATTATATACGTCTTTTTAAGTAAGTCTTTCATCATTATATTAAGTGTTAGAAAAACACAGATTTTATATTGGAAGTGGTTTCGTTTGATGAATGGTTACCTTTTTCCACGGCAATGTGACTAAGTGACCATATGAGTTACCATATTTTAAGTACCGAAACTAAGTGTATAAAATCTCTTTTTTTTCGCATTTCGAAGGTAAAATATAACAAATTTTCTTAAACTATTTCAGTAGAAAATTTGTTTTTGACGCTATTAATGTATATATTTACCATCACTAATGCCATGTCTGGTAAAGCCCACACTGTAATCCTTCCAGCACCGTTCCCTGTTAATGAACTACCTGATAGGTTCGGGGCATTTTTCCAGGAGAAAGTCAACACAATTAGGGCATCAATTGACAGTTGTAAAACAGACCGGTCACCAGAGCACGAACCATTTCTAAGGAACTCCTTTGAAACTTTTAAATCAGTATCTGAAAAAGAAGTTAAAGACTTGATAACATCCTCATCTCCAAAATCATGTGACCTCGATCCATTGCCAACAACTGTATTACTAAAACATCTTGACCCTTTGAGTAGTGTTATCACAAAAATCATCAATGATTCCCTAACTTCTGGTATTGTGCCAAACTCTTTTAAACATGCTGTCATCAGACCATTGTTAAAAAAATCAACCCTCTGTCCTGATGAATTAAAAAATTACAGGCCAATTTCAAACCTCCCTTTTATATCTAAAATCCTGGAAAAAGTTGTAATGAAACAACTCAAAGCGCATTTAGAAACAAATAGACTTTTCGATGTCCATCAATCGGCCTATAAAGCAAATCATAATACCGAGACAGCTCTGTTGAAAATATTTAATGATCTTTTAACTGCCGCAGATGATGACAAGGTTTCACTTCTTGCTCTATTAGATCTTAGTGCAGCCTTCGACACCATTGATCAAACCATTCTTTTAGACAGGCTGTGCCACACCTATGGTATCTCTGGAATTGTCTTGAAATGGTTTGACTCTTATCTCAGTGACCGAACTCAGTGTGTTGTTGTCAGCGGTAAAACATCTGCTTGTTTTAAATTGAAATTTGGGGTCCCTCAAGGCTCTGTATTGGGGCCAATATTATTTACATTATACACAAAACCCCTTAGTTCACTTATAGAATCTCATGGACTCAAGTATCACATGTACGCTGATGATACACAGCTTTACAGTTCAGTTCTGTCATCTGATTTTAAGCCTTTGGTTAAAACGTTTGAAGCATGTATTACTGATATTAAGAATTGGATGGTTATAAACAAACTTCAGCTTAACAGTGAAAAAACAGAGCTTGTGCTTTTTGATGTAAAACATGTACTGAAAGACATGGCTTTGGGACACATAAGTATTGGGCATGATTCTATACCCTTCCAAACAAAAGCTAAAAATCTTGGTGTGTTTTTCGATCATAACTTATCAATGGAACCCCAAATTAACAATGTTTGCAAACTGACATATCTTGAATTGCGTAGGCTAGGTGCAATGGCAAAATACCTTGATGAAATTTCCAAAAAGACCCTTGCCTCATCTTTTATACTGTCCAGACTTGATTATTGCAATTCCCTTTATCTGAACTTGTCAAATGAGGCCATCGATAAATTGCAGAGATGCCAAAACAATGCTGCGAGAATCGTCACACGCAAAAGAAAGACAGATCCCATAACACCTATTTTAAAACATCTGCACTGGTTACCCGTTAAAAAGCGCATCCATTATAAAGCTTCACTTTTATGTTTTAAATGTATTCAAGGCACTGCCCCTAGGTACATTTCAGATCGTGTGCCACTATACATTCCATCGAGGTGTCTACGCTCAAGTGAGAAAAGACTTTTAAAAGAAAAACATTCAAAAAGAAGAAATTTGGCAGTAGGTCATTCAGCGTTGCAGCCCCTAAGTTATGGAACAACTTACCCCAAGACCTCAGAGATATAGGATTAGAGGATGCTTTTAAAAAACAATTAAAAACACACATGTTTCTTTTATAGGCTGTATGGGAATAGAGTAAATGTCCTAGATCATGCATGTGTATATGTGTGTGTGCAAATAATGTACTTATTATTTTTTATGTTACACTTTCTCTGCCATAGTGGTATTGTATGAATGAGTTTTTAATATGTAATAGCGCTTTGAGCTAAATGTTTTTGGGGAAAGCGCTTAAAATAATCTACATTATTATTATTATTATACATACTGCTTGCTCGTATTTGATGACTGCAGGGTATAACCGCTACATTCAGATATGCCTCAAGGTATTCTCAGGGCCCAAACAGATTTCACGACTTATACCCTTATAATTTTCAAAAGAAGAAATTTTAATATAGTTTATAAACTTTTTCGTGCGTTTAGTTTTTGCACTTTCTACTTCCATCTTTCATGACCATGTTCTTTTTTCCGATACGATTCCCATCTAAACGATTCACTTTCTGTATAATTGGTGCAAAGGAAACATTGAAAGTCATTTCTTGCTTTAGTGTTGTTAGAAGTGGACAAGTTTGTTGTTGTAGAGAGCTCGTCCTGAACAGTATAGTTGGAAACTCATTAACTTTTTAAAAAAAGGACCTAAGAACAGTAAAACAAGGGTCACAATAAGTAACGGTGCCGTAGTAATAATTCCCATTGATGTAAAATTAGAAATGCTGTGATCGTGTAATTTATGGATTTGTAATTTTTCTTTCAAAAGTTCTGAAAAGATTCTTTTTTAACAGTAACCTTTGATCAAGTTCCTGTTAAAGTAGCAACCCATGAAACTGCCTGTGGGCAGTGAATAACTTTGTCTATGGGTGGAAAGTATCGCGATATTTCTTCCTCACATTCCTCTTTTTTTATTAGTTTTGTACGTGTTTTTGGTTGGACATCTCTGGTAGAAGATCTTCAAAACTTGGACTGGGCGCAACGCTTTAGCACGTTAGTAAATCATCAATTTGAAGAAAAATCGATTACTATAATAAGTTTTTTTTCTTTATGTTTTCAAACTTACGAAAGCAAAACTGAAAATCGATAGTTTCCGGGGAAAATTTTGCTTTTCAGCTTACAATGTACAATCCTTGCATTCAGTCTTTGCCGATAGGTAAAAGTGCCAAAAAATCTTATTAGAGTCAGCAATTTCATTTAGAACTCTTTCTCAAGTCAGATCGTTAGTGCAGCAACCACTGTTCACTTCAAATTTGTACGCAAAATTAAAAGTCTAACATCTACTGTTTTTGTTAATTAAAATTGAAAAGGATTTATCTATAACAAGAGCCTTGGGTCTTTTTTCGAAGCACACACCTCGCAATACTTTATATTTTTCATTCAACCAGACTTAAATAACGTAAAAAACTGACAAAGAAAACAACATAGCTTAAAGAAATGAACTATCGATATAAATATTTCTCGTCAACTACAAAATGTATTTGGGAGGCAGTAGGTATTCCCACTTTGTTCTTATATTTTAATGGATAATCTTTAAAATAATTTCCAAACCGACGAATCAGCATGTGAGATCATCAAGCGATTAATTAAGTATCGCTCGGATTGTCTCCAACTAAAGTTCTTTTACTTACTTGTTGAAATCAAAAGCCCTATAACTGTTTGAATGGCTTTGAGTAATTTTACGCCTTGATGTTAAATGGGTTTTATTTTTGAGTTGCCGGCCCTTTTTATCATCTCGTTAGTGTTATGGCCGAACACACGTTTATTTTTATAGTTTGTTTTGCGAAAAAAAATCAGGCTCTAATGCAAACGCTTTCCTGATTCTTTGCTTCACGGTTTTTTATAATTTGTAACTATCCCTTTTTTAAACTAATATATATTTCACACGACAAGATAATGTGCTGTGTTTTTTAGAATTTTTGTTATACCTATTTCTTTCAGTTGCTGTACTAATTTCAAAATATTTTGCAGTCACTTTTAACATGATTTCCTAGGTTGTAAAAACTATGCCCCTAATCTTAATTTTTTGACTGTTTGTAACTGTTTTCTTTTCTTGAGGCATTTTCACACAATTTTATGCGAAATGCTTAAAATGCACTATAGAGAGATATATCTAAATATAGCAGATATTGAAGTTTTTTTTCACCTGTTGCCTGAATAAAAAAAAGTTGCTTTTTTTTTATTAAAAAGAGAAACGTTTTTAAATCTTTTGATTGATATTTCGAAATACACCATTACATTCAAACATTCTGGGTATTACTAAATTATACTGTCTTGCTTTTTATTAACGGACGACAAGAACATAGCGATATATATCAAAAAAGACAAAGCGACTCAAAAAATCAATTGAAGCTTAGAAATCGGTTTTACTTGGTCCAAGGTTTTCCTTTTTTTTTCAAATAACTTATTTTTCTGGGGGGGGGGGGGGGTTAAAATCTGAAAGTTTTCCTATTTTTTAATTTTCAAATTCATGCTTTTTTTTGCTTTTGAGCGTTTAGGGGCATTGCTTTGGGTAAATCCGATAGATATCATTTTGAGCAATGTGAAGCTCTTTGTTCTCTTGGCCAATATCTTGACACGACCACTTCCGGGAACCTGAAGATTTGAAACCTATAAAAAAAAACAAAAAACAACACCAATGAATTACATTGTAGAGAAAAAGCTGACGAGAACTGCAGAGTGACCGAGGCCTCTCTGAAACAATGTAAATGAAGCATTAATTCAATATATCATAAAAGTTTTGTCCATGATAACAATGGTAATTAGATAACAGGTATAATAAAATATACAACACAGTCAGGGGGAAAGATTTAGCCTAAGGTATTAATATTTTTAAGGTCTGTCTTTGCCTTTTTTAAGGGTTAAAAGATAATATTCATAATTATATTGTTTACGATTCTACTAATCGTCGTTCGGAGCTGTCTTGAGCCGTTTATGTATCTTCTTTAAATGAACGTAACTATAGGTTTTATATCTTTAGTTTGCCGAAAGGTGTGTGCAATACTGTAAACGCTGTAAAAGATCTGATGCTGTTGGGTTATTGTATTCGTCGTTAAGCCTGTGAAGTTCATAATGTCTAATATGCACTGTTTGAGAAAAAAAGGTTGTCAAGCACGTAGTCTAGAAGTTTGAATTGAACGGCTGAAATTATGTCCCAGACGGCGGTTAGGAAGAGCTAATTATAAAGGCTGCTTTCCGCACCGCCTTGGGACCGCTCCGGGTGGTATTTAGTGGGACCCATAGTATTCTATTATTTTCTTTACCCTGAGATATTTCACTTCAAAGCAAAGTAATACTTTCCTTTTTTTTTAATTGAAACTGGAATAATAAAACTAATAGGAATGATGATAATAACAACAATATAATAATACCAATAGTAATAGTAATAAATTTAGCAACAGGCCTAATCATTATAATGATAATAATAATAATGATAATAATAATAATAATAATAATAATAATAATAATAATAATAATAATAATAATAATAATAATAATAATAGTAATAATAATAATAATAACAATATTTATAATAATAATGAATCTAGATAATAATAACTATAATAACTTCCGTAATAATAGTAAAAAAATAGTAAAAGTTAAAAAGATAAATTGGCCTACCAATAGAATTCTGAGTAGTGTACTTGCGCTATGGCAGAGAATGCAAAGGGTGGCAAATGGAGTTATATTACGCATAAAACATAAGATTTGTTCTACCTTTAAAAAGCTTCAAATTGGCCTAACTCGGCGAAGAAAAGCTCGATTTACCTGCTGCTTTGACTCGAGGAGGGGAGCGAGGTTTTTCACAAATGTATCGGAAGAAACCGGGACATGTGAGCTCTGCCCATCTCAGTGGTGTAGACAAGCCTTTCCTAGCGACGATACAACTATCCCAATATCGATAGTGTTGAGGTTCCCCATCTTCCCAGGCAGTGTAGCTTGTCTAGAAAAAAAAACAAAAAAGTATTTTGCTTGCTTTTGATCGAGTAAAGTGACCCTCAGAAATTACGGCACGCGCAGCCTATGCGAAATTAGAAGAATACATGACACACAGAGCTCCAAATTGAAAAAAAAAATACCGCCCCAAAGCAATCTAGGTCACAGATACACCCTTCCCTAGACGAGTTGGATCTCTCTATCTAGATCAATATTCAGACCATTTTTAAATGAATGAAATTATTTGAAGTACAGGAGGCATGTTTTGTTTAGGGACAAATTGATGGGAGTTTTGTGTTAAGATTATGGTCAGGGTCTGCAAACTCTTACACATCAAAATGGAGATAAGTAGCCGCGACTGATGCGCTTACATTTAATCAGGCCGCAAGCCTATAGGTCCACTTTACAAGTATGCACTTAGTCTATGAATAATCAACATCTACACCTTTGACAAAGAACAAACTTTCAAAACACACATATTCCAGTTCAGATATTTCAAAGCCCATGGGATCAAATAATGATTTTGAATCAATAAAATATCGAATTAAATTTATCGAAGCAGACCAACGATGAACTAGACGAGAATGACGGGGCGAACGGAATGGAGACATTGACCTGACGACGCGCCCACCAACAAGACGGCGAGAAACGTAGTGTCGTAAAAATAAGTTAAGACTAGGCCACCGTGTATACTTATACAAGTTGAGCACTGTATTTCATGACATAAAAACCTAGAGTCAAATTAAATTTATCGCTATCATTATACCGGTAGTAACATTACGAATAAAGCAACAAAAAATGGCAACTAGTTCGAATTAAGCAAATACTCTTGACGAGGAATAAACTTTCAAAGCACAAACATTCCAGTTAAGAAATATCAAAGCCCATGGGATCAAATACTGATTTTTTATCAATGAAATGTCAAATTTGATTGATCGCTATCAGTATACCGGTAGTAACATTACGAAGAAAGTAAAGAAAATTGGCAATTAATTCGAATTAAGCAGGTTTTTGGGTTCCAGTTATATTGATATTCATTTATGTACTACGAGTGTAAAATTGATTTAATCCTTCAGGTGTCCACGAGCTGAAGAGAACTTCAAGTTGGTTTTTTTTTTGTTTGTTTGTTTTTTTTTTGTTTTTGCTCTTCCTCTGATTCAGGCACGAGATTATTTTAGGCGATCGCTAACATTTCTGATGCAACACATTAAAACAAAGTATACTATCTGATTAAAATCTCCTTATTTGTTTCCTTAATTCGACACAACTAGTTACCTGAGCACAGGACTGGTGAATACACAGCTTTCATTCAAGTTTCATAGACAATTCACAGATCTCATCAGTAAAAGCATAGTAAGACTTAAAACACACGTTTATGTACAATGAAAGTACGTCTCTGTTTAGAGTGTGTATGTGTGTGTTTTCCCGAAGAAAGAATGTTCTAAGAACAAAAAGATGTAAATATTTCCTCCTCAAAACGGTGATGGTGATCCCTCGATCTCGAGAATAACATTAATGTCTGCGCTTTACTTGTAGTATGCACTTGTAGGTGACGCTGCGTATTATGAAGTCCTCCCCATTTTCTCTGACATCTAGATGCTCATGATGACTTCATAAAAGCCAGCCTCTAAGGGCTCCCCTTCCAAAGGCATTGTATTGTAGATCTCTGCTCGCATGCCATCCTTTCTTGATGTCCTACCAGAGTTCATGCGTCTTGTGGCCTTGCAGGCTTCAAAGGTGGAGGGAAGTGTGTCCGGTTCCTGTCTCACGGGCTGGTGAGGGAGTTAGTCCATTTCGGCAGAACTGACAGTTCACTGACCCGTCAACAAGTTTCACAATAAAAAGTTATCACAAAAGGCTAAATCCATTTTTTTATATATGTGAGCTAACCGTATATTCTGCAACTTTCATGCCATGTAATAAATTTGCATACCATGACATTTTCATCTAGCCAGTAGAAATGTCCAGTCTCCCCTCTATCATGCAGACCAATCCAGAATTCTGAGGTCCGCTGTATTGTATCAGGTATACTTGAAATCACGGCTAAACGAACAAGAAAAGAATTCGTTTATGAGACCATTTGCAAAGTTTTATTATTTCTGTAGAAAACTTTGTTACAAAAACAATTGTGGTAGAAGTAGTAGTAGTAGTAGTAGTAGTAGTAGTAGTAGTAGTAAGTAGCAGTATTAGTAGTAGTAGTTGTAGTAATAGTAGTAGTAGTAGTAGTAGTAGTAGTAGTAGTAGTAGTAGTAGTAGTAGTAGTAGTAGTAGTAATAGTAGTAGCAGCAGCAGCAACAGTAGTAGTAGTAGCAGTAGTAGTAGTAGTAGCAGTAGTAATAGTGGCAGTAGCAGTAGTACTAATAGTAGCATTAGCAGTAGTAGTAGCAGTAGTAGTAAAGTAGTAGTAGTAGTAGTAGTAAGTAGTAGTAGTAAGTAGCAGTAGTAGTAGTAGTAGTAGTAGTAGTAG
>BMAT01000753.1:3952-23252 GCA_019649035.1 Elysia marginata | reverse complement strand
AGAACTAAAACCAAACCTTATGTAAGGGTGGACCTAGTCACTCTTGTGGCCTGAGCCATTCTCAAGTATTTTTAAAAGCAAAATATGATTCACGTAAAATTTCTCCAGCACCAATCTTCATAATGTGATAAAATTTCTTCTCTTCAAAGTTTTTTGTAACGCCTCAAGATACTTTTTTTTAATTACATTACACGTACACCTATTGGCACATGCGCTTCAAATCTATCCAGAGAAGAGCTGTTGGGGATGTAGATTTCTACAGGAACTGGACTGAGTACCGTGATGGATTTGGTGACCTAGACGGAGACTTTTGGCTGGGAAACAACGCGACATGTGTACTCACAAACACGGTACAATCAGAGTTACCTGTTGCTGATTTTATCTATAAAAAAGAAATATGCTATAATGTGTGTTAATATAGGTTCCGTACAAATGTCTCAATTTGCTTTTAACCTCTGAAACACGTATTTTTTTTTTTTGTGCAAATCTCAATACTGTCCACAATGTTTGGCTTATTCCTTTGTATCTGTTACATACGATGGTAGGCTGTGATTGAGTTCCGTTCAATCATAAATTTTTCATTTTTCACAACATATAGATAAACTATAGGTCAAACGAAAGCTTGATATCTCAGCTATCAGAGCTACTTAAGACTCTATTTCTCGACTTATTCACCGTCGCAATCAACACACAGCCTCTAACGTTTCACTAGTTGGCTCACGCCGTCAGCGAAGAATTCAGATGACTGTCCACGGCATCATCTGCGAACATCTGGGATAAATTCTTCATCTTTGCCTTAACGTTAGCGATGACCCATCAGATACTTAGTGAGTCGGGGAAACAAGTGATAGTCAAAGGGGGCAAGATCAGGGCTGTATGCAGGGTGCGGTAGGATCGTAAGTTCTAGCTGCCTTAAGGCGTCCTGAATTTGACGACTGGTGTGCAAGCGCACATTGTCGAGTTGTAGGATTGAGTCCTTATCACGCCGCACACGTCTTAGTCTGAGCTTGAGAGCTTGAAGTGTTGAAATATATCGCTCGGTGTTCACAGTTTGACCTCGCTCCAGAATTTCCATGTGGACCACTCCCTCCATGTCCCAGAAAATGGTGAACAAGACCTTTTTTGCAGAGGCAATAACCTTGAACTTCCTTGGACTTTGCGAATTTTTGTACCTATACTCCATCGATTGGGCTTTACACTCTGGATCGCAGTGGTGGACCCAGGATTTGTCTCTAGTCACAACGTGTTGCAAAAATGCTTCTCCTTCTGTATTGTAACGCTCTAAGAGTTGAGTAAACATGTCCTTTCTCTGCGCTTTCATCTTTACAGTTAGCTGTCTTGAACCCACGGACATAGACTTTTCATTAACCCAGCACAGTTGTGACGCTAAGGTGCACTAACCCCTTGTTCTTTCAAAATGCCTACTTCATCGGCAATTTCCTTTTGTTTGACCCTTTGATTTGCTCTAATCATGAGGTCAACTTTCTCTCGATGAGCTGATGCGGAAAGGGGCCTACTCGAACGTTTCCGATCACGCAGAATTGTCTCTCTGGGGTCTTCCCCTTTTAAAATTCTCACCCATTTACGAACTAGACAGTCTGAAATGCACATTTCACCATAGACTGCTTTTATTCATAATGAATGTTTGCAGCAAAACATCCCTCAGCTGCCAAAAACTCTATAACAGAGTGGTGTATGATGAGGAGGTCTTTGGAATCGCCATTGTCTCATAAACATGGCTACCCCATCACGTGTTGCGCACATCTGCATTATAAGTACAAATGATGTCACATAAACTTGTTGTTCTGGACAAGTCTAGAAAAATGGTTTAAGATTATAATTTATGTATCAAACTTGTATCAAATTAAGCTCCATACTAACTTACGGGTGTGAAACGTGGACGCTACTGGCAGATACGGAGAGAAGGATACAGGCTTTTGAAAACAAGTGCCTGAGGAAGCTACTCCGTATCTCGTACAAAGATCACGTAACAAACGAGTCTGTCCGCGAATTAGTCGTTGCATATGTTGGCCCACAAGAACCTTTACTGGCGACAGTGAAACGACGGAAATTGGCTTGGTTTGGACATGTCACCAGACACGACAGCCTTTCCAAGACAATTTTCCAGGGCACAGTGGAAGGCAAGCGCAGACGAGGACGACAAAGGAAGGCTTGGTGTGATAACATCAAGGAATGGACCGGAATGGCAATGTATGAACTGGTCAGGTCAGCCTCAGACAGAGATGCATGGCGACAGAAAACTGATTCTTCTGCCCTCAGATCCCCCCGACGACCCCACAGGTCGAGGGACTGAGTGAGTGAGTGAGTGATCAAACTTGAGGTCGATGTGACTAAAATTGACTGAGTTATCAGCAACGGAACTTAATCATCGGCCTTTCCTCGTAGTTTCAGTTTCGCGGCTAGAAAAGCATATTGGCAGTATCTTAAATAGAGGAAGAGATCAATGAGGAAAAAAGGCAAACTGTTCAAATCATGTTACTTTGTCTTACATCTTTAGAGTTAATTAATTGATATAAAACTGGGATCCTTCATAATTATTTTTTTTATCAAAATAATCCCAGGTATTTCAAAATTGAAATGGGCCGCGGATCAAGGCTGAAGATCATAACTTTACATTATTTTCAAAATGATTTGTCAAGTTTTCTTTGTATTTTCATTCTTTTTTTTTTTTACCTCGCTTGTAGACAGTTGGGCCAGACTGCTGAATATAGGTAGATGTCCCCTAGCTTTCGTGTCAAGCTTTCTATGTATTTACATGGATGATTTTATGTACATAGAGCAAATTCTTATTTTTTATCAATGTACTATCCTCTGTGTCTCTTGCCTCTTCCACAGCACCGATTCAAATTGAGGATTGACTTCCGTATTGAAAACACAGATCTCTTTGCTGAATATTCAAGCTTTAGACTTGAAAACGAATTTAACAAGTATGATTTAACAGCTTTGATATCGATCCTGTATAAAATAGCTTACTTTTAAATTTTTTTTTAATTCACTTAATCTATTGGATCAGGCAAAATAAGTAGTAAAATATTGATGGTTATTAAAGGTGATTTAAAAAGCCGTGGAACTGGTAAGGTTATTATCAAATTTAGGCCGAGAAACTGCAGTGGAATTCTGATAAAGTCAACCATTCGGGGTAAAAAAAAATATGTTAACTTAAACCAAGGGTTGGCTAAGTTTAACCATTACAAACATGTAAAGAATTAGAAAAACAAAATTGGACTGCCAAATAGAGTTGATTTTAAGCAAGAGTTTCCCTCAAGGTGTTAACTTTAAATGGACTCCACTGTAACTAGAAAAGCTTAAACCTAGCAGCATTGGCCGTTGTATCGGTATAAAATAATTTTTCTAATGCAAGAAACGTCGTTGGAAGTTTGCATAATCTATTAGTTGTACTTACGTGTTTTGATGATTTCTAAATATCATTATAGATGCATGATATTCTCCTTTTATAATGACATTTTTACCCCTTTAACTTATTCCTGCATGTTTAAACGCTTAATTCTGTGAAAGCTGTCATTAACCTATTTTTAAGGAATCATTTTACCCACTTCGAGAAAATTGGTCGGCGTGAGAACGCACTCAGCTAGATCTTGAGTCTGGATTATGCCTAGATCATGCCTAGGTGTTGAGCGTCCTTTTTCTTCAATTTTAGGCTTCCAAATAACAAATTTCTTCAGTTTTGCTTTTAGCTTTAAGGCTTTCGGGCTCCACGTGTCAAGTTTTCTTCCATTTTTAAGGTGAAGGTCTTTTTCAGGTTCATAGTACCGGTAACTAATATATTTTAATTCATCGTGTGTCTTCCGATTCTTGTTGCTTTTTGGGTTTGTTTTTTTTTTGTTAATCTTTTTAGCCTTCTTGTTATTTTTTTTTCTCTTTGCACGTGTCTTTTATTTCTAAACTTACGCAGTTACATATTCTTTGAGGCTTTCCTTGATTTAAAGCCCGCAATGCATCTATAAAACCTCGGAATTTTTAAGTTAACCAATGAATATAAAATTAATGTGACATAAAATTCTTTCCTTGTTTCAGATACCGTCTTCGGCTGGGATCCTACTCTGGGACGGTAGGAGAACTGAACGAGTACGCCGGCATGACTTATCATAACAACATGGCTTTCTCCACTTATGATCGGGACAACGATGCCTGGAGAGCTGGCAGTTGTGCTGTCACCTGGCACGGGGGCTGGTGGTACAGGGATTGTCACAGCGCTAATCTTAATGGGCAGTGGGGGCTTCGAAGCGGCCAGGGAGTGCGCTGGTACACGGAGAGAGACATTCTTTATCCAAGCTTCACGGAGATGAAGATCAGACGCGTGTAGACTGAGGTTCTTTCTGCTAATGTTGCTGCTCTCTCTCTCTCTCTCTCTCTCTCTCTCTCTCTCTCTCTCTCTTTTTCTTTCTCTCTCTCTCTCTATCTATCTATCTCCATAACACCAATCTATCTATTTTTTTTATATCTCACTGTGTCTATGTCTCTCCTTTTCAATTAACCATGCACACACACACACACATCGATGGATGGCACATCAAACCTGTGATGTGGCTTCTTTTCCTATATTAAATTTAAAATATTTCAAGTTCTATAAAATTTTAAAAATTTAGACGCTGCTCAAATGTTATTCTTATAACTTTGTATCAGATTTCTTCAGTTAATCTTGCTTTTGCAGCCTAGCGCAAACCATTTTCTTACAATTCACATAACCAATACACGTAGTGAACCTTCGATATTTACAATGAAAATATCACAGGTAGCGCCTGGCATTACGTTCTCGCTGAACCCGAGGTTTCGTTAAACACAACTTACAAGGTTGTTCTAAAATGATTTTAAACACACTGTTGGCCCTTTGTAGATTAAAACATGATACATGTAGTACACGTTTAAACATCTCAGCTTCAAGAGAAAAAAAAACATTGAACAGAAAACTTTAAAACGGTCGTCTGATTGCGAAAGTAAATAAACGTGCCCTTGTGTGACAGTGTAACTGACGATATTTGCTTGTTTTATTCACAAATAAAATCTGTCTATCTGTCTCTGTCTCTCTTTCTCTCCCACTCCACCTCTCTTTCTTGCGTTTCTATCTCTCTTCCTACATGTATTTTGCTTTATCTCTGTCTGTCTGTCGCTCTGCCTCTCTCTCTCTCTCAATCACACACACACACACTCATCGCTATAATTTTATTTCATTTAAAATAAGAGCATGAGGTTAGTTCTCCGAGTTAATTGTGGTCTGCCTCTCAGAAGTCTCGGCCATTTGTTGGCTTGCATGGTGTACTTAAGGCAATGCTGTATTCGCGGCAAGTGTCTGCTTTGCTTTATTCCAGACCTATTTAAACTTCGTAAAAAACCTGAAGTTTGGTCACGAAAGACACTCTCGTTTCCTGTTGGCACTAACAGTAACAGCTGAAGTAGAAGACATCTTGGTGTTCTCTCATTAAAAAAACTGATTGTGTCGTGAATCGTGAAATTTCAAGTCTTGACATTTTGTAAATATAATAAGTTTACGAAGAGATTAAACGAGTCACCAGCTGCGGTTTGATTATAACAATTGACACCCATGCAAAATAAAATTCATATGTAAATACAAAGGTGAGATTAGTCCTATAATAGTTTTTAACTCAATGGGATCAATAGGGGACAAGGAATATGTTCCTTATTAATTCTTAGCGGCTTAGCCCGTGGCACAATACATTTAAAATGAAGCAGCTTTCCATTGCTCTCTTCAAAGAATTTACTTTTGCCAAGTCTTAAAAGACCTAGTTACCTAATAAATAATGGGACCGTACTGCTTGGGACGATTAAAGTGCAGTATCTGTACAGAAAAGCATATGGGAGATGCTGTACTTTGGTTGTTACAGGCAGCGAACAATTGGGCGAATAGAATGAATTGAAACCAATCAAAATGAGTCTCATTGGAAGGCCGTAAGATATTGGTATTCCAGAAAAACTTAATTTCTTAACTCATAAATACACGTGTACAACAAGAAGAAAAGCTGTATCATGCTTCTGAGTGGAGTTATAGCTGTAAGGTCGGGGGGGAAATTGTCCTTAAAGTTTGGTCCATCTTAATCTTGGTGTGGAGTGAAAGTTTAACCTCTGAAAACACGCTAAACTTAGAAAGCCTTTATCTCAAAACTAGATCCTCCGACTTACAACTTATTTGGATAGAACACAATACCAATGTTGTTCAGACTAGGTATTGAACCCGAGACCTCTTGACTTGTAGGCCACCATTTTAATAATTCAACCACTGCTCACCCCTCATAATTAATTTAAATGGTCAGATCACACAAAGAGTGCTACCCAGTACAGAAAGATAAAGCAAAGCAGGCCTACTCTTCCAAGTTCTCTACTGCACTTTAATAGAACACAGCTATACTGGCACACAGATTAAAGACACACACGACTAAAAGCTCAGTTGGATTCTTTTAATTCATCAAAAGAAATTGTAACAGCAACATTTTGCAATGGAGAGAAAACTTACGAAAATGTATTATATCACTTATTAGAGAAAAAATGTCTTGCAACCAGTCCAAATGAGTCTTAAGTCGAAATTGGAAGGTAGTCAGATATTAGTATCACAGAAAAGCTTATTTTCTCTACTTTCAAATACCACAAACAGAAAAGCTTTATCGTTCTTCTGTATAAAGTTATGGCCATTTGAAGTCAGTAGGGTTAGGACTTGTGAAGTTTCAGGAAGGGGAGAAACCAGCATTTAAAGTTTAGACGACTATAAAGGTATTGAGGCCTTTGCAATCATACCAATTGAAATTAAACACCTAAAAATTGAAATTTGAACATCAATTAAGTGTGAAAACTAGTTAAAAGTAGTTTTAATGTCAATGTCTAACATGAAAAAATGTTGACTTCTGAACACCCACTAAACTTCAAAAGCCTATATTTCCAAACTAAGCCTTTCGACTTACGACTCATTTGGACAGAATGCCAGACAAATATTAGGGAATTGTGGTAAATCAGGCACAAGTCACAACAGATTGACATGAAAAGTCCTTAAAATATGTTCTGTTGTACAGTGAACCTTGGATATAATGAGATGGAAGGGCCTGGCACTATATATTCTCGTTTAACCCGAGGTCTCGTTGGATACAAGATTGTTCTACAATGACTTAAATACGCATTGTACTATTTGTAGGCTCTATGTAGACGAAAACAAGATAGTAGTTTTTAGTACTGGTAGTTCAGCTTCAAGAAAAAAAGATAATGGGAGACAAAACTAAAAAAGCGGTTGTGCCCCTTGATGACCAAACACATGCCCTTGGGTGACAGTGATAGTGACAGAGTTTGGCAGTTTTTGGTACTGGTACATGTACTGGAACAAGAGCAAACATACACTCTAACTCTAAGCATCGCAACATAATCAGAGGCCTCAAAAAAGAATAAACTTGCCAGTGCATGAAGTGCAATAAAGACTCAGCAGTTTATAATTTTATTAGTATACTGAAGCCAAGGAATGGGCTTACTTCCCTCGTTCAGACCGAGGTTGAGCAAATTTGGTATTCGTTGGATTCAGGGTGATTAATAAGAGACAAATAGGAAAATAAAACAGGACTTCATGAGGAGCCTGAGGTTTTGTTGACTCCAAGCTCATTGAATTCGAGGTTCACTGTAGAATAAAGCTCGAACTTTCAATGGATATATTGAGCTCTTTTGTGCTGTCCATTTAAGTCAAAGTGCAGGGGAACAGCTAATTCAGTTTGAAATCTCACAACTTCAAGTTAAAGGATACTTGAAAATTAAAAAAAAAACTACTACTTGGAATCCTAAACCAGATTCGAGTTATCCATAAATACGGTTAAATAGATTCCAGTGTAATAAAGCTTTTTTTTCTTCTTTGCATCAATATGTAGCATTTTAGATTTGGTGATATAAAAAAGATAACTTTTACAAAAAAATTTTTGGCCTCTTTATAATATACATTTTCATAATAATTAATTCATCACGATGTAAAAACTCTGACTTTTGCTTGTTTTCCCTTAGTTGCCTCCAAAGATTTCTTTTACTCTTCGGAAATGATCTAATACATTTCCGCATTCTCAAAATAAACATTATAAAAAAGGTCTGAGTAAAAATACATAACTATTTGCATATGCATGAATAATCTTTGTACTCTTAATCATTAATGATAGAAAACGCACCTTAATGTACAACCCTAAAATGATAAATCAACAAAGTGAATAAGATAGGGCTGAGTGTAAAACAGTGTGGATCGAATACATTATTATCAATGCCACTGACTTGGAACTCATAAAGCAGTGTAAAATCAATGCTAATGTTTTCATCTCGCAAGTCGAAGCCGACCTTAGAAGCAAAACAGTGACATAGAGTTATCTCCCTGTTGACAGGTGGACATTGAGTCTCTTCTATACCCAGAGTTACACATCACAAGCACATCACTTGTCCGCTCTCTCTTACCATTTCATTCAAACCAACTCAATAACTTACACCCTGTAGGCAAATTCAGTACGCATTAAAAAAAAAAAGAAAATTAAATGAGTCTTTGTCCAATGTAAGTATTGCACTTGGGTTGCCCTCTTCTTCCGCCAACCTTTCCCCATCCCCTCTTCATAGGCAGATTATAGAAAGTCAACTTTTCAAAAATAAAAGTTATCAATGACTAAATAGTTATGCATAAAATTAAATAGTATAAACCCATCAGGGTAACACACACACAGACACAAATGACTTTGTCTTTCCCTTTTGATAAGGGACAAACCATGGTTGAAGTCTTCTTTTATTAAAGGATACATGACATCAATCCCACTATACCATATCTTGATCAATATTTTAATTAGCAAAGTATAGAAAAAACAAAAACAATAATATGTCTTCATGATCTAGCCTTCACATGATCAGATTATGATGCAAGTATTTCCCTAGAATGATGGTGATGCATTACCCTACCTATCTTTACAAAATTGGAAGGTTAGCCATTTTCTGAACCCAAGCGTATGCAAAAAATCTCTCCACTTTTGTTTAAATATAGGATTGACTTATTTTAGGAAAAGCAGTTCTCATATAATAAAGCAGAAATCTTCTTTGTTGTTGTTTTTGCTTAGTTAACTTTCTTAAGACTACGTGTAAAGGGTAAACTCGCTGGTGTAACAAGTCTGTGGGCCTTCACTGAGGTAAGTCAAGAAATTAGTACAGTCAAGTTTAGACAACTCAAACCTGGAGAACATGAATATCGGCACTTGTTTAATTTGAACTTTACTGGTAAAATATCCGCAAATTTCACGAGTTTAAACAAAGGTAATGGAATTGTTTTAAAATAGAGGTGATCCAATTGATTGAGATTGGTTGGGGAAAAAAACGATCCTTAAATGAGGGTCATCGGCCTCACTCAAAGGTCCTACACTACCAATGTTGTTTGGCTAAAAAAAGAAGATAACATGATAAGCCATAAATAAAAAATACATTAAACTATATAACCAAGTTCATTCAATAAAAATAAAAAAGGCTAGCGCTTGTTTGGGGGAATTTTTTCTTTGAAGCTGGCAAGTGTGGAGAACTAACCCCTCACATCGGTACACCCCAACTTTCACATTATTAGCACAGCGCTCTAACCGAAGCCAACAGCGCTTTGATGATTTAGACAATCTGAAGGAAGTAATGATGGTTGTGACTGGCTTGTGAGGGATGATTAGACTAAAACATTTTATAATGGCTAGGTTTTGAATCTAGAACTCTGATTTTAAATGTCAAATAGGACCTTTCCCAGATTGAATTTTTATTAGAAAATAAATTTATAAATCTAACCTGCCCACAAAAGAGGCTAGCTCATTTCAGCCTTTTAATGTTAGTTATTGCAACACATAACCAAGAAGATAAATACTCTCAAGAGTTACTGTTCAACCACCAAATTATGTACAAACATACAAAAAAAAAATATATATGTATATCATTAGTCAATGTGCACAATACAATAATAAAGTAGCAATCCCCCGATAGATGCCCTGCCATTCAGAGACAGTGGACCTTCCTTTCAAACTTAAATTACAAAAGCAAAAATCAACAAAAATTTTTGTAACATTAATTGAAATGTACTGGTGTCATGCACTTCATTGTTTACAACAACTATAACAAATTGAATAACGGTTACGTGTAAAAGGTTCAACTAAGGAACTGTTTACAGTGCTCTTAATATAATTTGTTATGAAAAAATATAGTATGAAAGTGACTTTTTCTCCACTTTGTAACCAAAGAATCACCATCATACCCAGTCTTCCAAGTGGAAAAACTCTTTAGAAAATATTATACAGTAGAATCCCTTTAAACCGAAGTTTTGGGGTCCTTCTAATCCATTTCGGTTTAAAGTCATTTTGGTTTAAAATAAGTCCTTTTTTTATATATAAATTTTAAAGGGAAATAATCGAGCCCCAAAACTGCAACATCACAAATTGTCACCCTTTGCATTTTCAATCAATAAAGCCCACGTACATAATGTGTGTTTATTTGTTCATTGTTGATTGTTTTTTTGTTTGTTTTGTTTTCCTTTATTTGAACTTCTCCACCCAACTGGGGATAGGGGTAACATTTAAAGTTCATTAGCTGTCTATTTCCGCTGCCTTGCCTATAACTACTGGGTCTGACAATGGAACATTCATCGCCATCGCTTGGCAAAACCAGGCAAACACTGCATCCTCTAGTCCTCCATGACTGCAAAGTTTTGTTTCCTTTGTAGCCGGTCGGAATTTTGAGTCATCACAGGCCTTTTGTAGCTTCTCAGTGTCTTTTAAAATTGTAGACAACGTTGAGTTAGGGATGCTGTGTTTCTTGCAGATTTCCATGTTTGTTAACTTCTTTTCCTCCGCTTCAGATAAGATTTGAAGTTTAAAGTCAATCGTGTAAGCATTGTGCTTTCTTTTGGACATCTTGACTGAATGCATGGTTAAAGTGAACCGAAAAGCCCTAGCAACAAAACTGAGACTAAGACTAGAGATTATAAAAATGTAGGCTCGCGCAGTTTGTCTCGATTTAGAGAGAGGTTACAAAGCTCGGTAAATTTAATTGGCCTAGCTCAACGCCTCTTACACTCTACATGTGGGGCCCATCAATGTATCAGTAAGAAAAGTTCCAATCTAGATGACCGAGTCGCGTTACATCACATGATCACTGGCACTGTCAATCAGTTTCAGTACCACAGACAAAGCGAGCCCACACACACACACGCAGACATGCCACCCGAGCACAAGCTAGACTAGGCCTCCCCCTCCCCCTTTCTTTCCCACTCGGGCTCCTTACTCCCCCATTCCCTTTTCACTGATGGTACGCCCCACGGACTGTAGATCTAGATCTAGCTTTAAATCAATCGTCCGGCAAGGGCTCGGGAGTGTTCATCCCCTTCCCCAAGTTAAAGAAGTGATGGAAAAACAAAAAGAAAGAGAGAGAGAGAGAGAGAGTGGACACTTCAGATTGTTTCGCTTTAAAGTCAGTGCCACTTAGACGCCTTTCGGTTTATCGCATGAATGGTTACAAAGACAAAGAAGAGACTTGTAAAATCTTTTGATTTCTTTGCTGATCATCGTATTTTTCGGTTTACCGTCTTTCGGTTTAAAGGGATTCTACTGTATTATAAGCAAAATATAAAATTTTCCCAATCTTTGTTGGTTTTGAAAGAGCTTTCAATCTTGTGCAGATCTTAACTTCATTGTATGAGATTGATACAACCTTGTATTTTAATGAATGTGAAAAAAGAAACCCTCAGGATATAAAAAGCTAAAAAATTCACACAATGTATGAGCTGTTAATGTATTATTCCGCTTTCCTCTTCTTTATTTTTGCCTCTTCATTTCTTTTGTTAGCCGCCGCCTGTTTCCTCTTGTCTGCCTCTATCTTCAGACGTCCTGCAGAAACCATTAACTGCGAAGAGGTGAGGATCCACGACATCTGGCACATTGAGAAACACAACATGAGAGTTTAAATAATGTCGTTTTAGTATCATAGTATGGTGTACTCCAAAGTTGCTGCAATATACAATATTCTTAATCATAACTGCATACTGTTCAGCTTTTAGGCATTGCTTATTTCACAGAAATGTATCACAGTCTATAGCCAGCTAGACCCAATTGTTTTATGTCAGAGTTGGGCAAGGGAATATTTGCTTAATTTATCTTCCCCATAATGTCAAGAAATAAAACGTCAAACTCCTAAACCAGAACTCATTCCCTGGACCTTTTGATTTAGAGACAATTGTCTATCACTAGACAACGACACCATATACTAGTGAATTTTCCAAGAGAGATTACAGAACTCGCCATTGGGTCTCCCTAAAGCCATTAAATAAACAGTTCTGCCAGCACAAGCCTGCATCTCTTAAATCTAAGTGAGTTCTAAAAAGTAAATTTAGCAAAACTGATAACAGATCCTTGCAGTATGTGAGGCTGTGAGACAAGGTTGCAAACTGTCATTTGTAATGATGGAACAAGGTGCTTTAAAAAATAGCATACAAATTATTACTGCAGTTGAATACCAGTAATGAAAACATGCTATGTCTGTTAAATTAAATTTAAATGCTTTGTCATAAATTTTAAGTAGATGGACAAGAAAAATAGATATATATATGATGGCACTCAAATCCTGCATCACAAAACACAGATTTTCAAAGTCTGGTGATTCCACCCCCTCTGCAGACCCATACCCTCTCACAATAACTCACCACAATAATTAGAGTGTTGACCAGCAGTGGAGTGGACCACACCAGAGAGATAAAGAGACCTTTGCTGTCAAAATACTGCTGCTTGGAAAATACACTGGAAGGAAAAAGCAAAGGAAGAAAGAAAAATTGTCTATTCATGATTACAACTAGGGATGACACAAGTTCTCCATTAGTTATTCTGGTTTTGATGATAGATAAAGAATGTTAATGTCAAACGACAAACAAACCCACTTCTTTAAGTAAAGAAAAACAATAGTTGCGCAATATTTCAAAACATCTATGGTTCATTAATTCAAAAAAATTATTGCAAAGTCCAGAAGATAGCATTCATTTCAAGGACATCCATACATAAGGACTGTATAAGCTGCCTCTCACATAACCAGAGCAAGGCATTACAGTGCCCTGTTTCTATTACAGTGTAATCCGCACATATCGACATACTTTCAGAGTTCGATATTATGTTGATTAATCAGAATGTCCGTAAATGATTTACAAAATCTAAGAGGAAAAAAATAAGGATTTATAGGTCAATGACTCTGTAGCATATAAAATATTTCTCGCCTTGTTTTGTTCTTCCACACGAAATGGCCTTCAAAACATTTGCCACATAATGTTAGTCTTTCTTTTTTATTTTTGATTAATGAAATCCTTTTTAATAAATCTAAATTGTTTGCTCTTCTTTTGTTTTTAATGTATATTTTAATCAATTCATTAGTCGACATATCGATAACATAAAAAAAAGGCTAGGGAGCAGTTGATACAAGAGGAAATGTTTGGAAAGATTATAGAGGAATAAATTCCATCATTACAAAATTACTTCGATATGCCAAAACATCAAATTGGCAGTCAACTACATGGCAGTAGGAATCAAGGAAAAATACAAAGCTTAGACACTGAGGAGACACTTACCTCCAATATCTGGCCGCCAGTTCATTAAGTGACTCAGCACAGTACACAAGCATCACTTGAAGGGAAGCACAACAAAAAAAAAAAAGATAATGATTACTCTTATCAAACAATGTTGGCAATTCTGATGGATTTTAAACTATATGTTCACTGTACATATTTTCTTCTTTTTTTTTTATTTCTTCTCTTATTGGGTGGTGTTTAATAACAATGAATAATAACAAAAAAGTATCTACCTGGATCATGATGACAAAATATATATTAACTATACATTTCTTTTTTTTTATCCTAATGGGTGTTTAACATGCTAAAATGCAAAAAAAAATTGACCTGAGAATAGCAGGAGTGGGCATGGAGAAAGTAAAGAAGTCATAGCCATTGAGGGAGTAATGTAGAATTGAAAAAGAGAAACACAGAAAGAGAGACGGGAAATATGGACAGACTTGCCACTCAGAAAACTGGAAAATCAGTATGATTGACACAATTAATCTGCATTTGAGGAAAAAAAATTTTATGACTTTGTACTTTTACTCACAAATTCTGGCACTTAAATAAAGATGTTGAGATATTATATAGAACTAGAGGTGTTATTTTTAGCAAATGCATTGTCAATTAAACTGTAAAAAAATAAAACACAAACACACAAAAAGTATAGTAGTTCGTAGAAAATGCATTACCATACCCAATGTGATACCATATATACTACTACAGACTCTGTAATAACTAAGTGTAAATTGTAATTCAGTACAGGCCTAGCTTCCAAATTATTCAAAACTGAAATATTATCTCACAGTCACATTAAGTTTGGCCCACTGAGTGGTAGCTGGAGCTGAATAAAATAAATCTGTATGTTAAATAAATACTTTCTTACAATTTGGCAAAAAAATATATATATTCTAATTTAAGCGGCAAACAGGATGAATGTCTACTAGAGACAAAGGCAGAAAGACAGAGCATTTTTTCATTAAGCTTTTAATTTAACAATTACTGTCAGGTTTGTACAAAAATTATAAAAGTTGAGACAAGGGTCTTCCCTGTAGCAAACAAAAAACAACTACAACTTACACAGAATACCAAAGTGAATGGCCTGCAGTGTGTGATGGTTCCTGGTCAGGGCAGTGATGCCAAACATCACTACATGGAAAGCTAGGAGACCACTGAACCATGGGTCTGACCAATCTACCTAATTAAATGATAAGAAACAAGAGGAAAAGAAATTTTATAATAAAAACTGAGAACCAATTATACATTTATTCTACATTACTTAGTATGTGATGCTATTGCTAGAGACTTTTGAATAGCTTTAAGTTTAAAACATCCTCTGTTATCAATTAGGAATTATGGGATATAGAGATACAATGTTGTTTTCAGTGTTTAAATCTGAAAGCTGAAATACCTTTTAACACTAAAAGGAGCAAGAGCAATATTCGATGGGAGAGAAAAGAGTGTGTCTTTTTGTATGATATGTATTGATCTCTGGGACCAAGAAATAGTCCACCACTTAATAAATTCCTAGGTCCAGGACAGCGCTATAGTCCACTGGCTATATCTCGGGGAGACTGGGCTTTAGTCACTTTGTTTTTTACAATTTAAAATAAGAATTGTTTTTGAAAAATCGACATGTTGGGCACAACTTTTGGTTTGTGAAAGATCCAATAGCTGTTGCACTTGCATAGTTTTTTAAATATCTCTCTCTCTCTATCTTTCTATATATATATACAACTGTATCTATCTCCCCCCCCCCCTCCAACACTCCCACTCACAGCAGTATAATATGACTAGCTCTAGATCTCTTGTATATTACTTTATTAGCGGATCTCCGTTAGTAGCCCAATATTGATATGATTAGTTATTTGAGTTCATTAATACGGTACTCGCATGTATGCAGATCTACATTGTATCAAAACTTCGCATTTAATGGAAAATGCATCAAATTTCTCGCCATTTTTCGGTGCTTTGGCCCAGATCCCTTTGTTTTCTTTCGCGGTAAAGTGGCTCTTGATCCATGTAGCACAAAATGCAGAAAACTTTGTGTAAAAGTACTAAAAAAAAACGCGCAAAACTTCGAGATACGTTAGGGCCCTTGCCATTTCCAAGAAATCCCCCTAACTCTTCATTACTGTTTGCTTGTAGACCTATTATTTTTGCATAGTTTTACTCTCCCCCTGCCCACTTTGCGTCAGCGACACTCTGCATCGATCGATAAAAACGATTGTGTGGGAATACACAGAAGACACTCAAGACAGAAGGCTTTAGATCTATGCGTTATCGCTATCAATAACAACTCTTACTGCATTCGTGGAACTTCGCTAACCGCGGGTCTAGCCGGCGGACAATCGGTCAAGGTCGGAACTGATGATGACGGCAAAAGACACGGCGTGAGAACGAACCCTGTCTTAACGGAAGACCGCATTAAAGGCCTATTGTACTTCGACTGAATTGATGGTCGGCACCGTTTTTGTTTGTCACCCGAATTTACGTAATTACCGGTATATATATTTTCAACAAAACAAAACAAGGGCATGGCAAATTGCCGCGGTGCCGGGGTCTATTTCAAGCCCTGTCTTTGTACTCTTACTTACTGTTTCAAGATATGTCCAAATTCCTGTGATCTGCGTGGTGTTTATAGGGTCCATTCTTTTTCCCCTTGTCTGTTTGAATTAAAAAATGTTACTAAAATTTGCTTTGAGCTTAGACCAAAAGCTCTATCACTTGTAGAAGCCTAGATCTAGGTCTGTTGTAAAAAGCAAGTGGGTCTAGATTCTAGATAGATCTAAATCTAATCTAGGCCGAGTGAATCTAGATCTAGCAAGATGATCTATAGGCCTAAATAATAATTTTCTGGGTCTATTTGACACAGTGTTAGGCCTATCTAGATTAGATCTAGATATAGATCTAGGCCTAGACACAATATTTGCATAAATTTAAAATTTGCTCTTGCGCGATCTCGATCTAGATCTAAATCTAGAAATTCTAGGCTTGAGCCTAATTTTTTCAAATGTAAGATTCGCAATTATTTAATATGCGGCCTTGATACACGGACTGTGATGGTGTGCAATAGTCAGTATTTTTGTGGTTCGTGTTTCATTGATAAATAAGATACTTGTTTTTTAATGTTTAGTTATGTCATTCAGATACAATATCGATAAAAAATAACAAGGAAAAATAAAAAAAATTGGAGATTTATTTTTTATAAATCGAGGATTGGAAGTTTTAAATAAAATCAAGCAATTTGCTTGTACTATTTAATGATAAAAATACTTTGATTTCGCTTCATCTAAATTCTTAGATGCTTAATTAGATTGATTAAAGCTGTATCGATGTCGTAAATGGTATCATACTGACACAGTGATATACTATAGTTAGCTATAGTTAACTATAGAATATCACTGTACTGACACGAAGCTCAAAAAACATCAAAAAGATGAATGAGGTTGCGCATGAAAAAACGAAAGTGCTTTTTTAAATGTTGTTGCCCATTATATTTTAGTCAAAATAAAGAAGAATAGTCCGAACCAGAAAAAAATAAAACGGAACTAATGAAAATCGTCAGCGTTTACATGTATAACTTCACTTCTTTATAGAATTTATAATATATTAAATATAATAATAGCAATTATTAAGGGCATCGGTGGTCTAGTGGTAGAATACTCGCCTGCCACGCGGGTGACCCGGGTTCGATTCCCGGCCGTTGCAACGTTTTTTATTGGTTTTGCTGATTGTTTCTGCTTGCTGTAATTATAATTCTTATGTAGCGCTATCCCTTTTTACAAGCCCAGAATGCTTTACATTGCGTAAAACTATCACATAGATGACAATAGTTGACATAGAAACCTATTAATAAATTTTGTCTTACAATTGAAAACAAACGTTAAAAAGCTGAATGGTAGACATAAAAGAAAGACAAAAGGTACCTCTACGGAGGATTTTATAAAAAGTTTTGAAAAGATGTACAACATCTTTGATGAATATATTATCCCAACTGCTGATAAAAACTTTTATAAACAATAACTTTAAATTAGTTAATTGAATTAGGTGTGTTCAGAATATGCTTTGGAAAACAAATAATTATGTTTTTAGCCTTTTCTTAAAAAATTACAGCGTAAGAATTTTTTCAAAATATTCCTGGAGGGCATTCCACGTTGATGCACCTTGATAGTCAAAAATTTATTTTCTTTTCCCTAAAGACTTCAACTTGAAACAAGGTATTACAAATGTGTTCATTGAGCAGAAGCGTAGAGAACTAGAGATCTGTTAGATGTGCACTTCATTGCTAAGATAAGAAAGTGTCTCAGATACATTTTGATTCTGAAAAACAAGAGATGCGATTTTATAGTCAAATCTAGTTTTAATTAGAAACAAGTGCAGTTCATGAGGATAATGTGTGATAGACATCCTTTTAGGTATTCTTTTGACTATTCTAACAGCGTGTTTTTTTAACTTTTTGTAACCGTTGTCTGGCAGTCATTCAAGTAGAGAAATACATTTACAGTAATCTAATCTTGGTAGAACCAAAGAACACACAAGCTTAGTTGAAGCTTCTGGAGATGTGAATTGCCTTATGGCTGAAATGAGGCATACCTTAAATGTTATTGTTTGTTCCCTGTGTTTGTTGTTATAGCTGAGTGTCGGATTCAAATGGTTGCCTTTGGTGCGATTTGGATCTTCCCCCTGTAAGCGAGTCACTTAGAGTCTTAGACAGGCTAAGCAAGGACCTTCGCTATGAAACTCCTTTTTTTTTAAGGAGCGTAGTGGCGATATGGTATATTCTATGCTTCTCTAAGTGGCAAGGCGGTGGGTTCCGAAGCATCCCTAAGTCGAAAGTTCGAATCATACCAAAGACAGACATTTCAGGCATTTTCCACTAGAAAGCCTACGTCTACCCACTGCTAATTTCATACCTTTAAAATCTTTCAATCATTTGATTTCGCAGTGGCTGCCTTCAAAAACAGCATGGATCGAGTCCTTAGGGGCTTCAAACTACAGCACCAACTTCCCATTGCAGCTAGTGCTTCAATTCTCGCAAAGTGGTCGGCGTTAAGAGCCTCAATATCATCGACGGGCCTAGGACCCTCACCGATGGATATTCTTGTATAGTTATGCATGGTTCAAATAAATTGGGGGTGAGGGTATTAAAATATCTTTTCTTTATTACAACTTAGCATCAGTAATGGAAAATGGCAATGGCTCTTTACGTCAATGACGACTGTTTATTTTAGCTCGTTACCCGGAGTTTGGTTTTCAACTCGAAAAGATGTATGTAAAAATAAAAGAAAAACATAAATTTTCGGGAACACCTAACTGTTGGGAGGAATGGATAACGTATAATATTAATAATGTGTGGCTTGGCTTTAACAAATCGCAGCCGTGAGCGTCTTTATTTTTCTAATCTTAATTATAGGCCTAATTCACAGACTTCAACCTATAAATAGCTAGACCTCTCGCAGCCGATATCTTACCATTGGCTGCAGTGGGCGCAGAGCAAATGAGAGGTTCCGCCATAACTTGTGTCAAGCAC
This sequence comes from Elysia marginata, assembly GCA_019649035.1. Lineage (NCBI taxonomy): Eukaryota > Metazoa > Mollusca > Gastropoda > Plakobranchidae > Elysia > Elysia marginata. The sequence goes on along the minus strand of BMAT01000753.1, from coordinate 4,128 downwards.
AGGCTAAGTCTCGCTTCACTTACCCAAGGTCGGCCTACCGATAGTAGTGTAAACTAGGCTTGAAAGGAAAGTGTCATAGAACGGTAAAGGAAGAGGTGCGGACATGATGGACATTTAATATACCAGTAAATGGAATTAGAGGTAAAAGGAAAAGCAAATGGAGAGAGAGAGAGAGA